>ML109686.1:0-29515 GCA_003697995.1 Taxidea taxus jeffersonii | reverse complement strand
CACTTGTACATATTTGATATTATAAATTAAAATGGAAAAGAAGTCACTTTATTCTGCTCAGAGGATACTTGAATCTGCAGTAAAACCCAAGGATGAGTCCCTCCATATTTATCTCTGTATTTCTGCATCTACCCATATCACAGCAATATGCTGAATGTATACATTTTCATGTTAATTATTATTTCCAGTGGGAATTTGGATTCTTTGAAGCTTTGTTCTATCAAGTTACTCTGTGACTGTTTTATGGTTAGTAGTACTTGGAATACTACATGTACACGAACCAAGTAAGTGTCAGAGGGAGAGATCATGGAGGATATTGATCAAATGTTAGATATCCACACTTCAGATGCTTTCAGTAGAGCTTGTCTCCAGACCATTCACTCCTGGACTGAGTCTAACAACCTGACCTATGCTGGGATTGATCTGGCTTTGATGCAGTCTGTAGCCTTTTATCCCACTTTCTTTTGGGTGGGGGGGTGGTGACGACTTGCAGCACCAGAAGGACCTTGTCACGGTTTGGGCTCACTAATCACATATTCAAATGAGCCCTGAATGGTGGTTCAGTAGGACTGGTATATCATGCCATACACTTGGTACTTTCTGCACCCGTATCTATGCTCGGACAGACTCGAGAAACTCTCTGTACTGCTCACAACCTTGTCTTGATACTATCTCCTCTTTTCTGGGCTCTCTGGATTCTCACCGTAGCTGAGGCTTTGTCTATGGGACTGCTTCCCCCCAAGGGAAGTTGAAAGTTGAAATAATTGAGCTCTTCATTTCTGATTCGTATATTGCAAATGTAAGTAGGTTAGGATTTGGATGAGCTGACTCAGAATTCTAGTCTCTGAAGCACTCCTTTTTTCTCTAAATGTGAAGGGATTCATTACCTTAGACTTGACAACATCACCTCTGACTTTATGGCTCTCCTGTCCCTTTATTCCTAGAACCCCGCTCAGCTCCTTGTGCCTCCATGCTATTCCACTAAGCAGTCTGTCCTGTTCCTTCTAGTCAATGGCAGTCCCTGTTTGTCCCTCCGATGAAACTCATGGCACTGGTACTGTCCTTTCACTTAAGCCACTCTGGTACCTGATAATGTTCTCTTCTCCTGGCTAGCTTCATCTATAAATCTCATTATGTCATTGATCATGAGTTATTCTCCTTTGGGAGGTCATCTTCTGCCACTGTGTGCTAATTTAAAGCGTCCTATAGAGAACTGAGCTCAAATAAGTTACAGGCCGTGACAAGTCTCTTCTTCAAAAAAGTGAACAAAGTCCATTCTTCATTGAGACAGGAGAGAGGTAGAGGAAATATGATTGGCAAGATGGGACAGAATGTGACAACTTGGGAGGCACCCTAACAAAAATTAAAATGTAAGTCTAGAAGGAGAATTTTTCTTCTTCACAGTCCTATCAGGTAGACAGTCCTGCTCCTGGGAATGGGGCAGTTCATATTTTAGAGCAAAATCCAGCTCGTTGTGTGTGTATAACTTTTTTAGATGATGAAGTACACACACACCAATGAATCAGAGTCTGATAATAGCTAGTGGGAGGGTAGGAAGGCACCATCCTTATGAAGGACATTCATAATTCATTTTTGGACCAATGGAATGAAAATAAATCTAGGAAGTCGTAATATATCCATAAGTTGTTGTTTTTTTTTTCATGAGGTGTTCATCAGTTTTTTTCCTATAAATACCTGAAACATTAAGGCAGGATAAGAGGAAGAAAAAAGTTAGGAAGTCTGCAGTGGAGTTTCCCTTCATGTCACAAAGCTGGGAGCCTGCACCAGAGTCTCTTGGATTCCCTTGGTTGCTGGTTTTGATGATAGCTTCAGAAAAAGGCAAGACCCAATGCTGATGACCTTCCAGATGTCTGTTCCTTTAGTTCCTTGGAGTGAAAGCTCACTCAAACTTAGCTTATTCCCAGGAGATAATTGGACTGAGGATAGAAGTACACCTAACTGATTTCTATTTTCACTTGTAATCTGAGATGTAGCAGAAAAGGAAATAATTTTAAGAAAATTATAAAACACTTTCTGAGGACCACCTTTGTGCTCAGGTATAGACTGGAGGTTGTTTGCTCCAATGCCAAGACTAGCAGGGAAGGAAACAGCTGTCCAGAGCACTGCTAGGAAAGCAAGAAACATATCACACCTGCCTTCAGCCATAACTGTGCCTAACCCATGATGAGTGAGGGATCTGGAACCAAACACATCCATGAGGTCCTGCCTGTCCACAGGGGGTCAGGCCATGTGTCAGCCCTGAGCCAGTGTCCCTCAGACTATGGCACCCACAGGCTCCTGGGCAGAGAGGAAGTGATTCCCATCACACCATCCTGCCCCGCAGACTCTAAGCCACCAGGCCATCTTCTGTCTGTCCTACTTGCATTAAGAGACTCGTGTCTGAGATCTGACAGGAGTTCAGCTTCAGGGGATGTGGTTACAGGAGTGTGAAATGTGCTGAGCTGCCTTTTCTCCTTGGCTAAGGATATTACCTATTTTCAAAGAGGACATTAAACACACACACACACACACACACACACATACACACACACACACACACACACACTAAAACATGCCTGCCTGAAACCTCAGTCATATTCAAAAGAATCTTCTCTGTAGCTAACTCCCAAAGTCACTGTCACATTTTAATTATAATTGGTCATTTTCTTTTGAAATTAAGGGCTATTTAATATTCCCTCTGGCTGCAATAAGAACCATCTAAAAACCACAGTCTGGGCCATAATGCTGCCTCTGCCTGAGTTCTGCTCTCAATAACTCACACATTGCTCCCACATATTCACCCAGACAACACAACTAGACCTATTTTGATCTCTTTGCCATGAGTTCCTTTATGCTCGTACACCTCCCCAATGCATACACTCCTAATGGATTCGAAATTGCCAATTTCAGTCACCTTATGGAGGAACAGGGATACATTCCTGGTAAAAGAAAGTGCTCATTTAGAGCTGGATGGACATATTCTACTTTATCAAGGTAGTGTTTTCTCTTTTGTTCTACCTAGCCTGTGGATCACTGACTACTCAAGATTTGACAGAGTGTCTAGGCTTTACGTGAAAGGAGCATTTTATTTGAGATGGAATAACCTAGTTGTCCTGTTGCCTGTCCCTATCTTACCCTGGGGAATTTGCGTGGAACTCTGATGTCTTGTTGATGGATCCCACTGATGCTAAAAAGATGGAGAAGCAGAAGCCAGCCCTCCGTCGACCCCAGCAAGGACAGACAGTCCTATCGCTCAGATACATACTTATTCATATGTGCCAACATCTATTCTTGACAACACCATGAACAGGACTGGAGAAGTCTATCCTCACTGGGGATGGGAATGGAAATACTGGTCTTGAAAGATTCAAGAATTTTTCCTCTTCCAAGGCCAGGAGCAGGGAAAAGATCAAGACTTCATGTCAGTAGGAAGCAAGGAGCCTAGAGTAGCCTCCAGGTAGATTTCTTACTGAGAAAACATAAAATAGTAAAAATACCCTTTCTTTGATGCAAATGTAATTGGAAGACAACTCGGGCACTTAAAGCTTTGTTTCCCCTCATCCACGTACCATCTCTTGCATTCTTTTATCACTCTTTCTCAGTCTGGGGATCTGGAGGTAGTCTATGTCCTGAATCACACACACTACACACTATATGCAGATGAGAAGTCAAGAGCGAACAGAGCTTGAACATGTGCATAGTATTTAATGTATCCAAGCCAGAGTCCAATAAGCCTAGCAGCATCAGCCCCTCTGTATTTCAGTGACTGAGGACAGAACCTGCTGTACATACTGGGGGCCTTGGATCCCAGAGCAGAGACAACATCGGTACCAGACTGCTCCTGAGATTCATGGGCACTTCCACAGATCAGGGCAATTACCTTGGTTATTTCTTGGTCGTAGGCACAAGAAATGGAGCATATAGAAATTTGAGGAGTTGTTTCTTGAGCATTCTTCACTTAATTCTTATGTAGAAAGGCCCTGAGCTATGGCATTTTACAGCCTGCTACCCCCCCTTGGAGGATAGAATTTCGAGGGTCGACAGTCCCTTTAGGCTATCGCCACATTTAGCCTGTGTAAATCAAAGTCATTGGTATGTGAGTATGGGATAATCTACCATAACCATTTCTCCAGATGGCCTCCTTTGGCATGGAAATATGATCACCTTTTAATTTTGCAGATGAAAAAGTTGAAGCACAGCAAAATTTGATGACTAGCCAAAACTAAGTTTATTTAGGAAATTCTTGGCAGGACCAAAGCTTGTCTGAATTTCCAACCCTCATCCTAGCTCACTCAGTAATGCTACCTGAATTGTCCATCCTCACCCCTTGTTAATCATCCAACACATCATTTTTTCTAGTGGGCAGAAATCACTAACGCCAGGCAGCTGATTTATCCAAACCTGTCCCATGGAATTTTGTCTTCTTTGTAGACCCATAAACACACACACACACACACACACACACACACACACACACACACACACACCATGCACAGAGTCCTCATGACTATACAGAGACAAGTCAGAAGAGGTAAGAATAAGACAGGAACTTTGAAAATCAGAGAGTGGTAGAAAAGTTTCTGTAATGAATCGTTGAAGGCCAAATGACATAAACATTTTTGAATTTTGTAGGGTAAGACTATGAATAATTTTTTATTAAAAATTGTTATGTAGCATATAGCCCACATAAATAAAAACTTAAGGAAAACTGAGGCAGAGGCTTTCTTGCAGAGTGTTAATATGGGGAAGGGAATTTTCAGGATTGTGTGCAAGGAAATCAAGTTGCTCTGAAGGTATCAGAAGCTTTGGTCAGCCCACAGTGAGCAGAGAAGCTCAGGGGAGAGCTTCCCAGACTCTTCCTCTGGGTACCCCTATAATTTAGTCAAGTTTAAACACAGCAAGCCTGATTCCAATATTAAGGCATGCATTTGTTCTGGAAACAAAAGTACAAGTCTAAGGAAGTTCACATATACAATGAATCCAGAAGGAAGGCTTTGTAGCCCCTAGATCCATAATCATTATTGCCTGCCTAAAACATGAGGAGGGGAGGCTTGAGCATTATAAAAATAAAGTTCTCCTCAGAATTTTTATGAAACTTTGATCTTGCCCCAAGATTATAATGGTGAATTATTTAAGCATCCAGAGCCCAGGGAATCCTGCAACCACCTTCTCCTGAAATCCACCTGTTCACTGATGAATGGCATCGAGCTCAGGAAGTAATCAATCTTTCCAAAGAGGATAGTGTCTTTAGTTTAATCCTGCCACAGAACAGATTTTAGTTCATGTATGGAGGGCATTCTGTTTATACCAAGAGCAGTAAAAGAGCTCTAAGTGTCTTAGTTTAATGTAGAAAAAAAAATTTTTTTTTTCATTTCATCAGATCATCCTGTCCCTAGAGGGAAGACAGGACAGGAAGTAGGAAGGTGGTAAAGTCCTTAAATGAGTGAGTGGGGAATCTTCTGTATCATTGATTGCACAGTGTAGTCATTCCCAGGAACCTAGTTTCAGGAAAGAACATGGGCATAGAGAGGAGGTAAGCTTTAACGTAGTGGGATGATGCAGAAGAGGGTACTAGAGCTCCCTTTAAGCTCAAAGTTTAGAATGAAGCCAATTATAAATGTCTTCTCTACTTTTTGCTTCCCAATGAGCTACATAACCTTGTGATGGTATCATAGTAAACCAAGAGATTCCATGGTGACTTCATCCTTCACATGAGTGCTGTTCTTATGTGGATCATGATGTTTGTCATTGATAAGTAACGGGGCCAGGAGCCATGAACATTTGGAGCTTCCTCTTCCCTTCAGGTGACCATTCCCTGTTATACTATAGCTATATCCTTTTGTGGAAGGGGGAGAGAGAAGAGGATTCATGGGGAGCCTAAAAGCATATAAAATAACAGAATTATTCAACTGAGCACCTTGTGCTTAGTATTAAGATTAAATAGAAAGGAGGAAGACAACCTCAAGCGTGACCTTGAAAGGATAGCTCAGGTAAGCATTATGAAGGAAAAGTTTGACAAAATCCATGTCCACACAAGACTGAAGCTGCTAAGATGACAGTGTACATAAAATGAGGGCACTTTCCCATTTGGGGTAGATTTTAGTGGTCCTGGATGCTCAATGTTTTATGGAAAGGCAGACCAAGGTAAAGTCAATTTCAGAGCCAAGGAATCCCTGCGGAGCAGCGACCTCCACAGGAGACTCTATTTCTTAAACTCTTTTTCCCTGAGAGGAGGAGTGGGATTTAATTCCTCTGATGTGGTGACTTTGATTTCTTCCCAAACCAGGCTTGTCCGTTTGGTCAAGCCAAACACCTCTCCTTGGCCTCTTGCTTTCTGTGTCTGAGATGAAAAAATGATCTGTATAACCTTATTTGGGTAAGGCCTGGTAGACAGATTTATGAGACCAAGAACAAAACTGCTATCTTCTGGAGCAGTTACCATTGTTTTCTGATATCCTTTGTTTCTTTTTCATTTTCTTTGTCCTATCAGAGTGAAATCTACTTGGTCGTCGCCAATTACACATCCCACTGGCAAAGTTTGCTATGGAAGTTTGTGAAGAACAAATAGAATCAGCATATTTCATTTAATCCTGACCATTTTGGCGGGGGGTGGGGGGGGTGTTCTGTTCTCTCCCCCAGAGCCACCTCTTCTTTGAGGCACTTTATCTCCTCTTCCTTTCCTGGCAGCCATGATTCCAAAACAAATTTTAGTGGTTGGCACTGAACAAAGAGAATAATATCTGTAATAGGAAATAGACTGAAATGCCTATGGTTTTAGCAATTGCAAAGTAGGTTTTAGCATTGAACCTTCCTTGCCTCTCAGTCTTCTTGGCAGCTATCCTGATTCCTTGTCATGATTTCAGTTTCCCTCCTCTCCTCCACTCCTATGAAGGAGGGATGTATTCCTTAAGCTGCATTATTATCTAAATTATTAGATTGTTAAAGAAAATCTTGGTAAATTCTCATGGTTTTCTCATTATTTTTTAACTTGAGGAGATGGAGAAGGTAAAAAATAAATAAATAAATAAAAGGACAATGGTAAGCAAATAAGAAAGGCCTTATTACCAGGTGCTTCAATTCAAGGTCAAGTGCTGGGAAAGTGTGTGCCCTCCAGTGACAGCCTGCAGTTCTACTACTAGAGAAGGGTGTGCTCTGGAATATTAAGCAATCTTTGTGAGAATGTGCACCAGGGCTTTGACTGAGGTGCCTGTTATGTGCACAGAGACATTTGTGGTTGTTACTTCTCCTCTCTTTCTTATTGTTTCAAAGCACAAGCCACGTGTGATGGGGGGTGCTTGGGTTTCAGTCCGAGTGTGCTGGTGATATAACACTACCCTGAGACCACAGAGTTTCTAAGTATCTTGCCCAGTGAGTTGTTGTACATTATTTTTTAAGCATTAATATCATATCTCCTTTGGAATGAAAGAAGGTAAAATAGGAAACAGATTCAATGACAAGTAGACAAAAAGCTTTATTCTGGAAAATGCCCTTCACTGAACTGAGAAAAGCTTAAAGGCAATGAAGGGAGAAATTGGGGTAGAATGATTTGGGGGTGAAAAGATGACGACACCAACATCCAGGTACTCTGGTCTATTCCTTAAATGATTTGTTTGCTGTTCCCTATGAGCTCTGGCAGAAGGAGAAGCTTTGTTTCTGTTGCTTGTTCAGAAAAATGGCGACAGAATGAGTTTAGAAAGAGGCATAGGCTTCTTTACAGGAAGGCATTGATAAGTATTGCACCTTAACTCTTCAAAAATTCATCTACAGGCCTTTAGGGCAGCTCCTCTCAAGTGATTTCCATTCTCCAGTCAAGAATATTCTGAGTAGAAAAGCCTTAGACCATTATGATTACATTTACTTAAATTGGGAAGCCAAAGGGCACTGTGAAGAACAAAATATATCAGGGGAATAGAGTTAGCTGAACCTTTTCTTCAATTTTGGAATGATTTTGGATCACAATGTTAGGTCACCTCTGAGAGAGAAAATCTTTGAAATAAAATTATTTCTTCTCTTCCCCAGTGAAAACACCAGGTTTCTAATCTGATTACTATTTACTTCAGGAAGGAAATTGGTAGATTAGATTACAAATAGGCATTTTATAGATTGATTTAATTCTGAGTCTTACATATATTAACATGGAATTTACTGACTCAGACATGATCTTTTAAGCTATCAAACATTACTAAAGGGCAGTAGATCATATGCTCAGTGCAAACCAGATATGCTAAAATGTTAGATAATCTTCCCAAATACTCAGAATCTCAATAAATTCTACTATACCTACACTGGATTTAGAAATTAGGCAACAGAAGGAGAGGGGCAGAGATCCATTGATTGAGACTCAGGGTCATTTCTTTTCTTCGTTATTAAAGAAAAGGAAAAAATCCAGGGACAGTTCTCAAATCAGAATGTGAACTCTACCCTGTTATTTTGGAATTTGATTAAAGTTTAAAGTAAATATTCAGATTATTTTTAACTGAAACTCTTCTTTTTGGGAGATTTGGCCTGCAGTATAGGAGCATGTTTTAGAAAGATGGCTTATTCACACACTGCTATTTATTAAATGAGAAGCCCACACCCGGGATACAAAATAGAACACCGTGAAGTCTATGCCCTTGTGAAGCTTACATATTTATGAGAGGAGATAGACAATAAATAAATTTCAGATACCTCAAAGTGTCAAGGAGAAAAACAAGGCAGAATGGGCGGGCGGGAGGTAGGGGATGATATGAAAGTTGTGGGCTGCTATATGTTTTGTAAGGTGGACAGGAAAGTTTCTATGACTAGGTAACATTTGAGCAATAGCTCAAAAGGGAGTAAGCCTTGGGGCTTTCTGTATGAAGGGTTTTTTTTTTCAGGCAAAGAAAAAGCAATTACAGAGATCCTGAGGTCAAACCACATGCTCGACATTCTTGAGGAAGAGCCAGGATGCCAATGAATAAGGAGAATGTGAGAGATGAGGTCAGAGAGGTGGCATTGGCCCACAGGCCTTGTAGGCCAATGTTAAGGGCTTTTACCAGGAGCAAGAAGAGAAGTCACTAGAAGGTTCTGAATAGAGAGTGGTATGACCTGACTTCCATTTTAAAAGAAGCATTGTGACTGCTGTGTTGAGAATATACAATGAGAGTGTAGGCAATAGGAGAAACAGCAAAGCAAGTTAAGAAGCTATTGCATTAATCCACGTAAAAGATGACAGTGGCTTGGGCCATTGTGTTAGCAGAGGTGGTAAAAAATGGTTGGGTTCTGGAAATGTTTTGAAGGGTTTGCTGATGTATTAGATATTAAGTAAGAAAAAGAATTGAGAGTGACCCCAGGAGTTTTGGTCTCAGCTACTGGAAGTTTGGAGTCGCCATCCATAAAATGGAAATCCTATAGGTAAAGCAGATTGGGGAAGAGAGCCTTACAGTAAGTTTAAGATGTCTGACAGACACCAGAGCAGAAATGCTGGTTAGGCTATTAGATATATGAGTCTTGGGTTTAGGGAAGAAGTAGAGCCTAAAGATACAAATTTGGAATTCATGGGCATTTGAATGGTATATGAAGCCGTGAAACTGAATCCAGGGAATGAGTAGACAGAAGGGAGTCCCTGGGCCAGAGCCCCCAGAGATGAGGAGGGAACAGCACTGGAAGGACCAGCAAGGGGTAAATCAATGAATAGAATAAGATCGTTTATCCATTGATAAGCTGAGAAAGAGATGTATCAGTGGACTGGTGGGAACACAGGCATGAGAGCAGTGTGTTCATGAAAGAGTGGGAGGAAAGGAACTAGTGACAAGATGAATTAACATCTCTTTTAGGAGTAAAGGGAACACAGAAATAGCAGTAGGTGTTAAAGAGTGTGAGGTCCAAGGAAGGATTTTTTTTTTTTAAGATGTGAGAAATAACAGCCTGTTTTATGCTGACCAGAATGACCCCGTAGAAGGGGGAAATTGCTGATTAAGGGGAAAAGCTCATTGCTGCAGTGATGTCTCTGATGGTCTGAGAGGGGATGGGATTCAGGGCACAAGTGGAGAGAATGGCTTTAGGAACCTAACCAGGTTGTTACAGTAATAGGAGGGTGAGACTGAATTTGGGCCCAAATGGAAGTGGGTTGGTAAATGTGATGGTGGGAGTATGTCTTTTCTGATTGGTAACTTTTTAGTGAAATACAAAGGAAGTTCATCAGCTAAGAATGAGTATCAGGAGCAAGTATTGGAGATTTTGGAAGAGGGGAAGGCATGAATGACTTATATAGCCCATCTAGCAGAAGAAGAGCAACAAAGAAAATGTAGGAGACTTGATACCTTGAGGTTCTTAAAATCACGAGTTTAAAAGCAGCTTAAGATATTTTCTTCGGCCACATCCAGCTAAGATAGAGTTGGATTTAAGTGGGGCTGGGGTTTAACCAGGTGAGTGCAATGAAGGGAGCAAGAGACACAGTTAAGGGTAACTGTGAAGCAGTGATTATGATTGGCCATGGAAGCTAAGCTAGGTAAGGAGAAAAGTGAGGGGTTTTAGGGAATCAGGAATAAGGACGTGTGGTCAGGGGGGTGAGGGGACTGAGATGCAGCCTGAAGTCACCAAATGACTGAATCATGTTCCAGAAAGACTAATCTGGAAATTTGGAGCTGAGTCAGAGTGGGTGCCTGAGGCTTCCACTACAGAGAGGCCATGGTTATTGGTAGAGACACCGTCTGGGTCTGGTGTGGGGTTGTGAGCTGATGGTAGGTGGAGACAAAAGTTACTGAAGGAGCAGAGGCCAAGGAACTGAGAGGCCAGGATGTGGGAATGATGGTTTATGTGGCTATGGAGGGCAACACAGATTATGACTGGAATGGTACTAACAGATAGTGACTGGAATGCAGGTGATCCAAGAATATTTAAACAGCTGCTTCAAGTAAGGGAAGCAGCTAGTGTAGTCTGATGTGCCTCAAAGCTTGTTTGTTGTTGTTTTTTTCTTTTTCTTTTTAAGGAAGAGAGAGGGAGGGTGGTCCAGATATGACAATGAGAAATAAGGAAGGTGCTCCTTCCACCTCTAGGCCCAGTGGCATGAAGAATGTGGGAGAAGAAATGCCTGCCCCTTGAGTGGGACACAAGGTCTTCAAGGAAAGCCAAGTTTCTGTGAGAACAAGGAGAAAGCAGTTGTCAGGGTTGTGGCCAATGATGAACCACTGACTCCATGGAAGGATTTGGAGAGCTCTTCAAGGATGGGAAATGAACTTAGATGGGAGATGCCTGGTCATCTGGGAATGAAAGTCTAAGTGGTGAGAGCTATTCTGACTTCTTATGGTGACATCCCAAGCAAGACTTAAAGGCATTTTGGATCAGTTTTGATGGTCTCTTTGTCAGATTGAGATGGTAAGGTTGTAAGTGCTAGAGGTAGGGTCTTGCCAGCAGCATGGAGTTCTGGTGCCTCTTGTTCAAATCCTGATATTTGGTTTGTTTTTTTTAAAACTTCTACTAAAATCTCTGTTGCCCTCTTTGGTGGGCCATAGCCTATTTTTATAGATGTCAGCAAATGGGACCGTGGGTTGAGGCCACATTTTGACTATTTGCCCTGGAAATTCCAGAGCACATTTTCATAGTAAATCATGTCCTTCCTATTTTCAAGGCTCCCAACTAAGTTAGTTTCCTTAAGGGAATCGTAATTCTCTGTTCACCTTTCTCCTCATTTATCTTAAAAAATATATATCAAAGTAAAAGGATTGGAAAGCAGCTTTCCTCAGTTTTGCTAAATGAAAGTGTTCTCTGGCTGATCATTTTCATTTAGCATTTTCTTTTGTTAGAGAGGAACAGGGGCACAGTAGCATAGGAGATGATCAAAAGTCTTTAAAAGATTTGGAGGAAAAGTTTGGAAGAGCAAGAGAGAATTAGGAAAAGGATTTGAGTGGGACTGCGTGAAGGAGACAAGGCTTATAGGGATGGCCTGAAGAAATCAGAAATTTCATGAAATAAAATTTTTTCAGGAATAAAAATCCACTGTGTTGGGTTTTGGATATTGAGCAAGAGCAACCTAGAGTCTATCTCCAGGAACATTCCACATACTTCTGACACAGATGGTGTGCTGATTCTGTTTCATTTCCTGAGCCCTTTGGGGGCGGGGGGGACCTTTCACAATTTGAAAAGATACCGAAGCTGTTCAACCATTTCAAGTGCACTAGTTCTGCAAGGCTTCACAGACTCTGGAACAGGGCAGGAATGAGATTGCAGTCATGGCTGCTGCTAGATCAGCTTCTCTGACCATCAGGAAAGGGACCACTCAGTGTACTTAGTCATGTTCCTGCCTGGCATTTTCCCCAAAAGACTAAATTGTGTTCATCCTGGCTTGTCAAATGCCATGTCTTGGTTTTTGTGTTGGAAGGCTATTGCAACCAGCTCAAGGGGTTACCCTGTGCTTTATGCACTGAAGACTAATAGACCCCATTTAGGAGGGAAGAAGGAAGGAAGTCAAGCTAGCCAGGGATCATCTTGCCATGCCTTCTCTTTGCTTTCAGACCTCTGGGCCTGCAGCCTTTCAAAGGTAAGCAGAAAACAGCATGGCTTCCATTACCTCTGCCTCAGATTTCCCCTAGTTCAGGTTGCCTGCCATACGTGGTTAATGGGGTGCGCCTGTTTGTTAAGGGAATTTGCAGGAAGTGAGGGGCAAATCTTCATAGGAGCTTTGTTACCCAATGACCATCCCAGCGTAATACTTCAGAGTAGACTTGATGCTTGTGGAAACGTTTCAGGGAGCTAGGCAGCATGTTCTGGTGGAGATCAGAGAAGGGACAGGATAGGGCAATGAGCTCTTGTCCCTGAGGGCAAATCTCTTTTCTTCCACTTGACAGGAGCCAGTGCTCGATTGGTGTCATAATTACTCTTAGCCACAATGACTGGCACCTGTGTGCCCGTGAGTGTGTGCGTGCACAAATGTATTTGAATGTGAGGGGGTGATGATGATGGAAACCACAAAATACAAATCCACTGTAGGATTGGGTTGCACACTCAGAGCCACCCCCCCTCCCAAGGTCACACGGCAGAGGGGAAACTTTTGTTCATAATTTTCCCAGTGTAGTAGGCTCCCCAGGGAAAACACAGAAGACTCAGGCTTGCCTTGACTCTGTGAGCCCCAGATCCCCCCCCACCTACCCTGGGGCCGGCTCTCCTTCCTCTTGACTCTCAGATCCCCAGCCCATCCACCTCCAAGTTCTTTTTTTGTTTGTTTGTTTTGTTTTGTTTTCTGTAAATATATATTTCTTATTTTGGACGTGCAGGGATCAATTGAGATTCTGGAGTGGGGGGTGGGGGTGGATGACTGGGTCTTTTTATTTTTTCCTTTCTCTCTTGGATTTTGGTGTTTGAACTTGAAAAAAATAATTACAAGTATATATATAAGCAAATGACTTACCTTAAAAAAAAGAAATAAGTTGATTTCATTCTTTTGATTTATCTTGTTTCTCATTGGGGTTGGGGGGGGGGGGGGGGGTCTTTTGGGTGGAGGGCTTTTTTGTGAGCTGTATAGATTTCCAGTTTGGACTTGTTCAAATGATGCAGGAACAAAAATTAAAATGAATTTAGAAAAAGACACAACATAAAAACAAGAAAAACTTTGTGATGTATAAAAGCTGTAAATAGTCAAAGATTCTTTCTCTTTTCTAATGGCAAATTATTTCTGTCACTTTATATTCAAAAAATAAAGAAACCTACCACAAATTATCAGGGTAAAAAAAAAAATCCAGAATCAGAGTTGTTTTTTTGTTTTTTGTTTTTTTGGAGGGGGTTGGTCTTTGTGCCTTCTTTACTGTGGCTTAGATAAATGTATTATAACAAGATGTTGCTTGGGAAAAATCTCTTTCCCAGTTTCTGGTTGTCAGTGGTAGTCTGGACTCATGACTCCGGTTGAGTTAGGAATCTGTTTCTGCTAGCTGATAATTTGGTCTCTTGGTAAGGGGTTGGGGGAGATTAAATGATTATGATCTTAGAGCCATTTTTTCGTTTCTGTAAGATTCTTTACTCCATTATAACTGTCATCTACTTTTCTTTGTCTTTTCAGCATGGAAGATTTTAAACATATTCAAAACTAGACAGAATGGTATAATGAACTCCCTGGGTCCATTGCCCAGCTTCAATAATTACCAAGTTATATCAGTCTTGTTTCAATCATATCCAATCCCTTTCCCCATCTAAATTATTTTGAATTAAGTTCCATAACTGTATTAATTTAATCTGTGAATATTTCACTACGTATCCCTAAAAATTAAGGACTCTAGAGTAACCTAAATATCAAATCAAATTTCAGCAACAATTCCTTCATAGCAAATAGTTACTGTCCAAATTTCTAATTGTATCAAATTTAATACTGTTTTATAGCTGTTTTTATTTTCATCATAAGCTAAATAAGGTCCAAAGAATTGGTTGCTATTCCTCAAATTTATTTTAAATCTATAGGTTGACCCTTCAACTCTCTTTTTTCACCTGAAATGTATTTGTTAAACAAATGGAGTCTTATACTATAGAGGTTCCCACAGTTGGTTTTTGCTGGTGGCATCCCCATGGTAATGATTAACATGTTCCTCCATCCTCTATATTTCTTATAAATTGGTAATTGTCTTACTCATTAATGCATTCTTCTTCCATTGCTCAGAAGTATCAAGAAAGCAAATCGGACCTCATTTTAACCAATGTGCAGTGCACTTAAAAAGAACTCGCTAGGCACATACATCTTCCAGATGGACAGAGCAATATGGATCTATTCACAAGATGACTCAACTCTTCCCACAGCCAAGACAAAAAACAAAGACTGGATCTGGCTTTCCGACCTGTCCTTTTGGCTAATACATTGACCTGAATTGCCTTCTTCTCTTCTCTAGTCCCAAATCTGTTACTGACTATATATATGGGTATTGGATGATTTCTCTTAATATATCTTGATTTCTAAATTATTCAAGTTAAATGATATTTCTGATAATAGAAGAAAATAGCATAGATATATGTAACATTTCAAATGGAACCCATAAAGCACATCCCAACATCACTTTAAGAAGAGTCATGGGCTCCTCCTGTAATCCTATACTGGGGAGGACTATACAGAGAACCCCATCTTATGGCTAAGGAGCCACAATGAACTATATGTGTGGCAAAGTCCTAGCTGGAAGCCAGAACTTCTAATCCCTAGTTCAGGGCATATTCCAAGAGGATGTATTATCTTTTTGGAGTTATTTTCTCAGAGGGATTCTCTGAGAGGGTTCCTCCTATATTTTCCTCTCTAATGGAAAAAAAAAAAGTTCCTTTTTTTCTGAACATACCTAAAAGTAAGCGAACATTAACTTAAAGCCCAAATTCTCAGATATAGTAATTCTCCTCAGTTATGAAAATATTTCTTTAAAGCCCACATTGTCCTTGGGCCATAGAATTGCTTTAATAAAAATCTGGAAGTTGCACAGTAGGTTCAATTTAAAAACCTGAGACTTGTTCTTTTAAAAAGTTGGGAGAAACAGGACTTCTACTCAAATCTTGGCTCTGGTTTTAAATAAGGGAAACTTAAGAGTAGGTATCTGAATTCTGGTGGGAACCCCAAGTAAGGACATAGTTCAAGATTTGATCATGACAACATCATCTCAACAAAACAAAAAACATAGACTCAACTGACCAGGTCACCCTGTAGGAATACTCAAGACTGCAGCAGGTGTCCGTTCTTTATACTACCTGCCTCACCCAACGCCTGGGGCTCTCAGATTAGTTAGCTCAGAGCACCTGTGTTCTTCCCATCCCTATGCCACCCTGAGTTCCATTACAGTGGAGCTGTATGAGCAAGCAAAGTCTAACAATGGGCTGAGGGGGCACCCAGTCATGTCCCCCTCGGCCAACTAACTGTCCCTGAAAGACGAGTTTCCCAGGCTGCTCCAGGATTGCCAGTTCTCCGCATTTGTCACTCAAATATATACCCTGACCATTTGATTTAAATATTTCTATTCTCATCCTTTTATAAACCCCAAATGGTCATTTCAAAAATATAACTTATTCTCAGGAAGCAACTTCTTTCAGGATTCTAGAATGACCAAGAGAATTGGAAAGACCACCAGAAAGGTAGTTCTGATACAGAGTCTTGGAGCCTGTTAAAAATCATATGCCAAAGTGTTCATCTGTGATCTTTAACAAATTTTTCAACTTCGATAGGCTTAAGTTTTTTTTAACTCTAAACCCAGATGTCAACCTGCCTGCCTTTCCCCTGACAAAGTTTGCCTACAGTTGTAGTTCTTGGTTTCAGTTGTATATTGGAGTAATCTGGATGCTTTTAAGATGTTGATGCCTGGGTCTCATCCTCCCAAAATTCTATTCAATTATTCTGGGGTACAGCTTGGGCACTGGGCATTTTAAAACCATCCCTCAGGTGATTTTAATATGCAGCCACAAGAAGAACCACTGCCATTGCCAGTGTATTTTTTGAGAAAGGAGGTTTCATATTTACTTCTCATTCAACTCAATGCTGCAGCTGTTGTCTGTGGTCATTTTCAACCTCATTAAAGACCACCACTCCACAAATGTTCATCCTCTGGAACTCCTGGACCTCTTTCCTGACTTGCAGAATGAATATAGGAAATGTTCAATTTACTGTCACAATCCATTTCTTTAATGTTGCATACCATCACAATACTTGGTTAAATATAGATATACTATAAAGTTAGTCTATCTAGAGGAAATTCTACATATAAATTTTAAATGAACATTAAATATGACTATTCCCATGATCATAGGAGGAAAAACAAAAATTTACACTTATCATAAGAGATTATGAATATTCCCTAATTCCTGGATTTACTCCACAATTATAATGATCTATGATCTTCTAAGAACACACCTCTTTTTTCAGCCTTTCATAACTTGAGTTCTGACTCTCCATTCCTCTCAGGGAAAGTTATCCTAACTGATGTTGTTCTTTGCCTAGGGATTAACCACCTCCCATCTGCCAGGCAATTCCTAGGGCATTGTAATCCCCCCAAGGACATTCCCATAATCTGAATAATTTGACCAGTCTGACATCCCAGGGGGCTTCATCAGGACAACCAAAGGTTGGTTTCAGTCTTCCAAATCCAAGCTTCTTTAAGGTACCACCCAGCAGAGTAGGTGGCAAGTATCATCCCACAGATAACTGAGTCTAAAATAAAGGTCATAACTGGGAATCCTGCAAGCTGATTCCAGCAGGAAATGATTATTTTTACTGGCACAGATTTTTGAATATTGAAACTTTATAGTATTAGATACTAGATAGTATTAGCTATCTAGTATAGTATTAGCTCTTGAGTTTAGCACAATTCCTATCATTTCTCATTACTTGTCATACCTGAAAAGCTAGTTCAGTCTGCAGCATTCTCCCCCGTCCCACCACCTCTCCTTGACACACATTCAGTTACGAGTCCTTCTCCTAATTGCTGCAGCGTACTCCACAGTACTCAACAAAACTGTACTCAACAAAACTGTGTTTCCATCAGGGAAATAGCATGTCTTGTTTCAGAGCAAAACAGTGACAATGTTTCATATTTCCTCCTGCTCTCTTTCTATGTACCAAGGCCCCACCAATGACTAATAAAATGGTCCACTACATATGTAGGCCATGTAAGACCATATATCATTTAAGAACACATACCCACAAAAGCTTTGAGTGTCAAGTTTTTCTCTCACTCTCTCTTTTGCTTTATTTTTTTTTTTGAGATTAAATTTAATATTTGGGTAGATCTTTTCCTAATCCCAAAGCCCACAGCATTACAAGTTTTCTTCTATCCATGAAACTCTTCAGACATCAGAGGAGAGGGGGGATTTTTTCCTTCAAGTTACACCTAAAACAAACTACCATTTGATGTGCACGTATTATCTTCCAGGCCTATTCATTTATGAGCTCATGTAAGCATTTCACAAATATTACTGAGAAATTCATCAACTTGCCCAAAACCACACAGCTATCATTTAAATGACTAAAGAAGACAATGTAAGTGATACAAACTTCACTTAACACTTCATGCAGTGGGCAGTCTGGTCCCCAGGGTCCAGAGACCTGCAAAATGGGCAGAAGACAGGAGGCTTGTACAGGACAAAGAATAAAGACTAATGGGTAAGTACAGAGCCCAGGGTTGGGTTGGTGTCTGTGGACTGATTGGATATGCTGTGTTCCTGGTCAAGAAGAGCATTTACGGGGACGCAAGGTTTTATCTGAGTTTTAAATTGCAGATGTGGCATCCCACTCAAGAGTGGCTCCCTCTTGGGCCTAGAAATTTCTATCAACACTATGAAGTAAAAGATCAGCAGTTCAATATCAGCAAAGCTGATCCCAGACACCGCACTCTAACCATGAAGTCGAACAGCCTTGCAGAGCTACTGAAAGGAACAAACCATAAGTGAAAAGTGATTCTGGAAACTACAGAGTACTCTGGATGAAGGGAACACCATCTTATTGTGTCTAGTTATGGCTTGGTATTCACTTGCCTGTTTCTGATACCCAACAATTAGGTCATATTTCCCTCCCCATCTCTCATTTTACAGAGAAGGGAATTGGGGGTTAGTGAGGTTATTTAACACACCCGGAGTCGCACAGGTGAAATACTTCTTACCCCAGAACGTTTCCACTGGAGAGCCTTTAAAGGCCCACACTGCCCCTAAGGCATGTTATTTTTGTGGCAGCCTTCTTGCCATGCCTAGTCCAGAGGTTTTCAGCTCTGGCTGCGTGTTAGAGTTACCTGAGGAGACTTTCGAGATATATTTGCTAAATTCTCGATATTTTGCAAAAGCTCATTGGATGATGCTAAATATGCAGCCCAAGTCAGGAACAAGTGATTTCATATAATGCCATAAAATAAAATCAGGGCCACCAGAGGAGGGAGAGGCTGGAACAAAACTTCTGAGGCCTAGAAGGTAAAAGGGACTCATGGCCAGAACACAGAAAACCCAGAAATGGTTTTTGCCCTATCTGTCCTTTGGGGATGTGTCAGTTATTAAGTCAGGCCGCCGCGTTCCCCATACACCCTTGCTTGCCCTGCTTTGTAAGATAGAGTTCATCTCTGCAAGCTTCCTTTCTCCTTTGCCAGCCACTCCATGCTAGTATCTGCCAATAGAGGGCGCCAGAGGGACACGGGGAAGCTGGTGGGTCAGCCTCTCCTTGGGCAGCAGGCCCCTTAATTTGTCCCACGCTGGTGGCCAGTTCCCAGGATTCTAAAACTCCCTCCAGCCAGTTTCTTCCCAGCCAGCCAGCTTGGGCTCCTGCAGCAGCCCTGTTCTCACTATGCAGCTGACTCTCAACCTTGCACAGCTCTCATCTGTGAAGTCCCTTCCTTGGGCACTCTTCCCTCCCGACAAGTGGAAGACCTTTTCTGCAGAGTTGTCTTTCACCTTTCTAGTAAACAGTTCCTCCGCAAACAATGCTTCCAGTTAAATTTTCCCTGTTCGGTTTATTGCCATGGTTTCCATTTCCTTACTGAACCCTGACGACCACATTGGGTTACCCGAGAAACTTGTTTGCAGCGCCAGCCCCTCTCATCATAGCCCAGCTGACAGATCACAAAGTGGGGATGGAAAAAAGCTTTGTACAGCCTCCCCTGTGAAGCCTGGATAAGCATGTCTGCATTATACAAAAACAGATGTCATGTTTCAGGAAACAGATCTCATGAGTGTGGTAGGAATATGGAGATCCATCTCAACTGATGATTTTAGTTAGGAAAAGACGCCCTGAGCAAGACTTATTTGTTCTGACAGTTAATGCTGGACTTCTGCTTTGTTTCCATTGTTCTATAACAATGGTAGGAGCATTCAAGTTAATTAATTTGCAAACTGCATATAATTAGGAGACATAGTTCCTGACAACCTTATAGAGATTATAATATTTACATAAGATTAGTTACATAACATATAATTTATAGTGAATTTTCTATGTAACTTATTTAGTAATAATATAATTTATGTAAGTAGATGCTTATACCTTCTTATGTGTTATAGTTGTTCTGGTGACCATGGTGGTGCAGGGAGAGAGATGAGGAAGTCTTAATTATTTTGTCTGAGTCTTTTTTGTATTTTTAGGGTAAACTTACTGGCAAATTTTGCTAAAGCTGGTCTGCTCCAAGTTAACGCTGATTACAGAAATGGGGTGGGGACTGTGATGAAGGTTCCTGAGCAAAGTCCTATGTGAAGTGCTAGGGGAGGAGCAGAGCTCCTGCTACTTCTACTTATTTTCGTTCATTCATCCAAATACTTACTCAGTGTCTACTCTGTGGCAGACATTATTCTAGGAGTTAAAGATACAGGAGCTCGCAAAACAGAAAAAAAATCCTGCCCTCAAAGAACTCCCGTGTTAGCACTTAATTGGGTGGAGTCTTGAAAAGTCGCCAATGGCCCCAGTGAACGTGGGGATTGACTTCCAGGCAGGATGCTGCTCGTGCCCCTGCATTTGACCCCACATAGACGAGCTTTGAGTCCGCAATGAATGCATTAATTTCAGAGAAGGGGTTTTCTTCCAGACAACTCATTTTGAAGAATCCTTCCACAACAGATTATGAAAACCATACCTGAAGTGAGAAATAGATAGACTCATATGTAAGAGTGTAGAGAACTCTGGAACTGGGTGGTTGAGAGGAGTGGAGAGGAGGACAGAAAGAGGTAAGTGACTCAGGCAGAGAAAGTACTTCCATGCGGCGGTTGTTTGGAGGCCCACACCACCCCCTACAAGTAGGGAGGCAGATAGAAGTGTTGTTCTATTATACATGAGAGCACTGGGGTGACGTGACTTGTCCAAGGTCACTAAGTGAGTAAAGACTGGATCCCAGGTTGCCCAAGCTCCGCACTCTCTCCGTGGCACCATGCTACCTTCGCGATGATTGGCACAGATCATTGCAGAAATTTATGGTAAGAAAAATGTAACATAAGGCGATGAGATTATTGTGACAGAAGGGAAGGTAAAATGCAACCAAATACAGAGACAGATGCACAGCCTTCCTTATGACTCTGATTTAGTCACTATAACAAAACCTTCACGTGAAGGAAACAACTTGGCAGGTCCTTTCTAAACATTTACCACCAAGAATTGACTCGCAGGAACCCATGGCATGTGCTTTGGCTCCTCTTACACCATGGCATCGGGGTGCTGCTATCTCCTTGCACAGGTGCACCTGAGGAACTTCCAAAGCAAGGGCTGCATTTTAGCCCCATTTCTGCTGGTGTGCAATCTGATTCCCCACCCACTGAGCCGGCACTGGAGCCCCTGGTTGCCACGTTGCTCCCTCGCCATCCTGTTCAGTCAACAAATACAGATGTTTTCCTTATAGGCAGGAAGACATGCCAGGTGCTTGCGAAGGCACTGCCTTGCTATACCTCTGGTACTTCAGGCTCTACAATCTTTCTGCCCATCCTGGAGATTCTGTAAGGTGGTGATCCCCCGTCTCCCCCATCATTCCACACTGCTGTCCCTATCTAGCAGGAAAGACAGATGAATGAGGGAAATTCTAGGCTGCCACAGAGCTGCTGGAGGAATTCCTCTCACCCTCCCCGAACCCAGCCTTGGCCTTTGAGATGCTCTTGTGCCACACTGTCAAGGGCACCAAGTACTCGGCACCTAATTATCTGAAGATGAAGGTCCTTGTGTCTCCCAGCACCATCACTCTTGTGTCCTGCCATCCTGTGGGCTCAGAGCCACGATGCCTTTCTCCTTCCAGGGTGAACATCAGAGAAGCAGGATTCAAAGGACTGATTGTAAAAAACAGCTGAGGGGAGGAGAAAGGCAAAAGCAACAACCCACTTGGGAAGAGACCTTCTCAAGAGAGTTTGGAAAGGGTATTGAATGTTTCACTACACGATTTTGTGAGGACTGGCAGAAGGGAGAGTAGCATGAAATCAAATACAGACCCAGACATACACCCTTCCCTATGGTTAAATTGCCCTTCCCAGTAACAAAACAAAACAAAAACATGGAAAGTCAAATCTTCCTCTTCTTTTCCACGTGAAGGTGAATGGCAGACATGGGTAGGGTTTCTATTTTTAATTCAAACCTTCCTAGTTTTCTCCTGAGTGGCAGGATCAGTCAGGCGCCATGACCTTAAGGGAATGCTTTCCAAGTTAGTGCATGCTGTCTTGTCCCCATGAGCTTTCCAGGAGGCCAACTCAGCTCTCCCCACCAACTTCTTGTCCTGGGACTATTGGCTTATAAAAACAGAGGGCCATAATCTGGGCCTGGAAGCATCTCAACCATGTGGATGCTTCTGGAAAGACCACGGGTACCTCTAACTCTCACATCTCCCCCTGGAGTCTGGACCCATGCTCCCTTCAATCTATGGGACCTTTCTCAGCCACTCTGCTAGCTAGATTAGAGCTCTGGTTTTTAGGCTACAGTTCATGAGATGTTCCTAGACTTTTGCCATCTTCACGGCAGAGAGCAAAAGGCTCTAATCTGTATCACATGGGAAGATAACAGGCACTGTCCCATGAGCCATAGAAGGTCTCCTACATTCACGTGGATCTGGGTCCCAGCTGGTGGCATTCAACCCATAATAGTCCCTGTTCTTTCCCCAATTACCCAAAGCCAATGGGTCCAGCGCAGATGCTAAGTTAGCCTTAACAATTTAGATGCCATAGGTAGCTTCATGTTTGGATGGTTGAGGAAGGAAAAATAATAACTTAGCCTTGCTTGGGCTCCTGCAGTGTCCTGGTGTCCTAGAGCTTTACTGCCTGCATCTCACAGACCCACTTGCTGCCCTTTCTGTCCTCTCACAAATGCAAGCCTTCCCTGGTGGAGCCTGGCGGGGGTGAGCCATCTGCACAGGAACAGAGCGGAGCCACTGAGGGCCAACGGCAAAGGGGAGCTGTGCACAAAGGAAACAGAAGGGCCGCCAGAGCACCGTCCATGGGGAGAGTCGGATTCCATTGGCTGGAATTTAGCCTTATTCTGAGATATTCCCCCCCACCCCCACCACTCTGCCTCACCTTATGAATAGCACGGCAGACCATTACTAAGGCTTTTAACATAACAAGCTTTTGTGTGGACAGGCCAGCTGTTTCTACCACAGTCCCTTTTAGGCCAGGGGTTCAATGCACATAACAAGCATTTTTGTCTTTAGATGTTGATGCTGTGCAGTGGGCAGATGAAAAGCAGCCCTATCCTAGTCCCAAAGAAAGGAGAAACTGAGGCATTCAGTGATTTGAGGACTTGCCCAAGGCGACCCAATTCAGGAGCAGTGTGAGGTCTTTTGACTTGGAATGTTCTGCTGCCCAGCACCTTACTGCGTAGCCCAGTTTGTGTAGCTCTACATACCAGGTGTTCTGCAAGATCCCAGAGAGAATGGGAAAACTGGGAGGAGTTACATCCAGGAAACTGACTGGAGCTTGCAACAGGCTCCCTGACAACAATGTACCCCCTTTGCACCATGAGGTCTCACTCCTTAGATTGCCTTTCCATTCTCTAGGGCATTTGGGCTCAAATCCTGTGTCGTCTTTGACTCTCCTTGGGTCCCTACCCAACATGAATTAGCTGCCAAGTCCTGTCAAATCTGCTTGTGAAAAACATTTAAACGCCCCTGCCCTGCCTCTGGTCAGGCCCTCTGATGTCACCAAGACACTGGCATTGGTGTCCTAAAGGATCCTCTCCCCTCAGACCTCCTCACCCTAATCCCTCCTTCAAATCTGCTCAGTTGACCTCACAAAGTCACAAAACCCTGGCCATTTCTTACCCTAAGTCATCTATGGCTCCCTACTCCCTACGCATGAAATATGAGTTCTTTCCCTGACAATATAGCCTGGCCTCATTTCCTAGCCTTCTTGTCTTGTGTTTCCTTACAGTCAGAGCTGAAGTGCATTTGATTTATCTACTGTTCCTCGGTCACACTTTCAGGCACAGAGTCCTATTCATACCCCCCATTTAGGAAAACACTCCTATATTTCTCCTCTACTACGACACCAAACACTTCTTTTTTTTTCCAAGGTTTTATTTACTTATATTGATCGAGGAGAGAGAGAGCATAAGCAAGGGCAGAGGGAAAGGGAGAAGCACCAGGAGTCCAACACAGGGCTCCATCCCAGGACCCTGGGATCATGACCTGAGCTGGAGGAAGACACTTGACTGACTGAGCCACGAAGGTGTCTCTGAACACTTATGTGACCAGATGTGTGGGTCTTCATTTACCAAGCGATTTTGCAGCACCAGCTGTGTGTTCTAGAATTCAGCTGAGTTCTGACACTATGTACCTGAATAGAGCATCAGATCCCACAGGCTAGGGGCTCAGTCCCACGAGAGTGCCCCTGCCATGCCAGTACAAGTCCAGGTAGTTGCCTGTGCTTCTAACTGGCTGGCTCTGAACCAGCGGATCCTAGGACACTTCTTTGGGTTTGATTACTTTGCAAGAACGGCTCACAGAACTCAACATTTTACCTACTTTATTACCAGTTTATTATGAAACTCGAAACAGCCCGATGGAAGAGATGCATAGGGCAAGCTGTGGGAAGGGATGTGGAGCTCCTGTACCCTCTCCATGAGTTCCACTTGCCCAGTGGTACCTCCATGTGTCCACCAACCCAGATGATCTCCACCCACCACTGCTTCCAGCTTTCATGGAGGCTTCAGTAGAGGCATAACTGATTAAATTATTGGCCATGATGTGTTAAGTCCATCTCTGGCCCCTCTCCTCTTCCCAGAGGTGGGGGGGATAACGTGGATCTGAAGGGTGCAACCATCCAGTCACAGGGCTGCTTCCTCTGGCAGCCGGCCCCCACTCTGTGGTTATCCTGGGTCTTGGGTATGGTTGAAACGGGCTTGTTGTGAATAACAAAACACGCCTTTCTATCTCTTATCCCTTAGGAAATTCCAAGAGCTTCTGAAGCTCTATGCTAGGTATGGGGATAAAGACCAAATACATGTTTCTTCTTATAAATCACAATATCTTACCTCCTCCACCCCATAAAAAGCTCCTTGAAGCCTTTTCCAGTCACCCCAACAAATGTGACCTCTTCTTTCCATGATGCCATGTCACTCGCATGCCCATTTTTTTCTACCTTGTCTCAAGATCACACTAGATAAGCAGGTTCCAGTGAAAGAGACCACCACAGCTAAGCTTCTTTACCCTCAGAGGTGTGAGCAGGGGCTCAGGGCAGAGGACAAGTTGCAACAATGCTTGTTAAAGGAAATGGAGAGACTGGGGCAAGACACAACTTTGCCTTTCTTTATATTTTTAGTTTCCCTTTCATCTGCTCCTTTTCTCAACAAATATTTGAGCATCCACTCAATGCCAGGTAAATGCTTGTTACTGAACATACAGCAATGATCAGACCTGACAAAAATTCCTTTGAGATGATCCACAAACAGGTGAGAGAGCTAGGACACGGGATGGGGATTGCATGCTGTGAGAGGAAAAGTGAAAGAAAAAGGGGGAGTCTGGGGGCAGGGGCCAGAGAGGCCTCCCTGAGAAAATTCCACGTGAGCGGAGTGGGAGCTAGCCCTAAAGCATCCCCGAAGATTCCAGGGTCATTCCCTGAAGAACGAAAGGAAGAGCATTCTCTGCAGTAGAAATGGCCAATGCAAAGGCTCAGTGTGTGGAGTATGTGTGGTGTGCTGGGGAAACAGCTGGGTGAGAGGGGTGGAAAGAAGGAACAATATATGTACTACTGTCTCTTTTTCTCTTCTACCTTCACTTACTTCTAAGCCAGGCTTATCATCATGGCAGACAGAAGCAATATTAGCAGTGCCCGGGGCTTAGAGGGATCAAACCCCCGGTCCCTTTCCCTGGGTCTCACTTAGTGGAAGGCATACCAGCTCTGGCTAAATAATATAATAAGAGGCCCATTTTCTCTGAAAAAAATCCTCATTTACCAGTTAATTGTATTGCTAACATAGCATTTGGATGACTGCCTAGCTTTCTGTGGTATGGCATTTCAGCATCCTGTCCCTGTGACTGATTCCCAGGTGCAGGGGAGGCAAACAGAAATCAGATAGGAACAGAGAACCCAAAGGGAGTAGCAGAAAGCTGGGCACCCCAGCTAGGGGCAGTGAGAATACCCATTCACTCAAGAGAACCTGGAGCAGCTGGGTCCGACGAGGAGGCACGGCCCCCCGCCCCAGCAACCCCGGGCTGTTGGGACACATGCTGCAGGACGTTGTATCGACATTTACCAGGCGCTAACTCTTGTGTTCCCTCTTTACAGTATGAGGGAAGGTCTCCCAAGTGGCCTGCCCTGCCTGTGTTTCTTTAACCTTCAACTTGTCTGGATGTGTCTTTATTCCCACCCTCCTTCATGCTAATGGTTTTGCTGCAGAACCATACATCACTGCCTCGGAAGTTCTGGGAGCACCAAGCTGAGGACTGCTCGTGTCTCGGGGTCAGTGTGTGTAGGGTCTCTAAATCAGCCTTCTCGGAAATGCTGGCTGGTCTGCAGACAGCCCTGCTTGCTACTGAAGGGGCGTGCTGTTCCTTAGATTTAACTTTCTTATCCAGCCTTCAACAGGGAACGCATCTCGTTTTCCCACCTCACTGCTCCAACTAATATTGAGGCTTCTCAGCAGCCCTGGGCATTTTCCTGTTTGCCTTCATAGTAGCAATAACTGGATAAAGCAGGACGGTGTGCCGCCACCTACTTGTGTCAGCTGGTCCTCTCCCTACTGGGGTCAGGGCGTAGCAACGATGATTTCTGTTCTATCGAGGAGAAATTGTTAAGTGAACGACCGTGTCATCTTCTTCTGGTCTTTGTGTTGATCATTTCTATTGTTATGACATGATTGTACATTTCGGGCTAAATGAGAAGAGAAAACCAAGTATGTTGTGAGCACTTTCTGAGGAGTCTGCCTGACCCCTGTCTGACCCCAGGCAGTGGGTCAGGTATTTTCCATTTTCAGGCTGAATCAGGCAGGAACACTATGTGGTAGGTATTATTGGTCTTGTGCCTTCCATGGAAGGAACAAAAGTTGGGTGAGGGTAAGGAACCCTGTTTACCATGGCTACACAGCTTTGGTGACAGCTGTGAGGTCCATCTGATTCCACAGCTCGTGGACTCCTACAACCCCCACTGCTCCTGAATCTGGAGAGGGAAGAAACCTCACAATGTACCAAGCTCTGAAATTCCAAGTTGATATGAAAAACAGCATGTTGGAACTCTGGGTGAATGGTCGCCCTGGTAACGGGGCCGCTTCCTGCAGAGTGTGCCAACAGCACACTGGGGGCTGATTCCAGGTGTGGGCAAAACAGCTCGGAATCCAGAAACAGTGCAAGACCATGTGAAATAAAGGACCCCAGGAGTTCACGGGCAAGGTCATTCACTAGAAAGTCTGGGTCATTTTATTTTCCTTCACTGAGCCTCTGGGTGGTGTGCCAAATCGGATGTGAATGGCAGCACATGGCCTTGTACTCTCCTCCAGATTCTCAGGCCACAAATTACCTTTCTTCACAACTCAGCTCACTCTTCTCCTGGGTACATAAACAAGCCAGGCCTCTAGCGTGCTAGGAAATGTCCTCCTCCATTTCTGGGTCCACTTTCAGCTACAATCTCGTTTAATTCCCATCACAGACAAGTCTCTGGAAAAAGCAACCATACCCTATTTATTGAGAGATAACTAGAAGAAAGAGAGAGAGAACTAGATGCCATTCACTGGACCAGGTGGCTCATGTCATTCTTCTCAGCACTACCCAGTCCTCTCATCATACCCATTCTACGGACTAGTAAAAAAAGATGACATAACCTACTAAGGCCACATAAGCAAGGAGTGTCAGAATGAGGGTTCAAACTCATGTCATCTGAGAATAGAAGTTTTATGAAAAAAGATTTTCATCTTTTTCTCATTTACTGATATATCCCCAGAATTAGACAAATGCCCCAGAGTGGATGTTCAATCGATATTAGCTGAGTAGATGAATCTACTCAGCGTCCCCCTTAATCACAGTGCTATGCTGTCCCTGCTTCCTTCCTACTGTTGCAATGCTGGGCTGCCCTTTCTTGCCACCTGACTTCCTCCTCACCTCCCTACCCCCTCACCCTTGAACTTGCTCTGAATAAGCCAATGAACACCTTCCTGGCTTCCTCTATGTTATGTGACCATGGAAAATTACTTGTTCAAAGTCCCTTTCCTTGGTAGTGTTAAGCAATGGCCATCCCTTGAAACTGTCCTCCCACCTCCCTGGCAGGTTTCAGGAATTTTTTTTAAACTATGTTTCTTCTCTACAGCCCACCTCTTAAATATTGGGAGGCTCTGCCTTTAGCCCCTGATTTTTACTGCGCGCGCGCACACACACATACACACACACTCACTTACACCTAATCCTTATATTGCCAACCCCAACGCATAGTAACCCATAGTTTCCAAATCTATGGCTGTGAGTAAACCAACGCCCGAGCGCCAGGATAATATTTCTGCCTATTACATGCTATACCCGGAGGTCTCTTGGTGGCTTCAAATGTGCCCTCTCTACAGTAGCACTCACTAGTTCCTCCTCCATACCTGCTCGTTCCCCTGCAGCCCCTATCTTAGCAGATGACACGACCATCTGCTGGCTGCTCAAAGCACACCCAGGTACCACCGCCCTCACCGAATAGTCAACCACTTCTGCCCACTCGACTGGCTCAGGGCCCTCAAGCCCGCCCCTCATCTTCACCCTTCTTCCGGTGTAGCCCCGGAAGCTACCGGTTACGGGTGGGAAGCTTCGGGTTTCCCCACCACTCCCACACGGCATCCCTGCTGTCTCTTCTAAATGCTGCGCTGTGTAGTTCAAGAGCCAAACATTCATTAATTTGAACTCCCTGTCATCTACAAGATGGAGTCTAAACTCCTTGTATCCCATGGACTCTTCATCGTCAAACCCTGCCCACTTTCCAGCCTCGAGTCCTGTCAACTTCGGGCAAGCACCGGCCACTCCACCGACGTGCGTTTTATTAAAGACGCCTTGATCTTTCCTTCACGCATGTCTTCTACTCCTTGGGACATTCTCCCATTTCTCTCCACCTCACCCCCATCTTCGCCGGCTCCTCCCACATCGCATCCTTATTACTCGGCAAGACTCCGGCCCAGGGTCCCCACACCATCTCCTCTGTTGAGATCTTCCCTGGTGTCTTTCACTTCAGGCACAATTAAGGGCCCTTTCCCATTATCCACCCATAGTGGCTGCGACACTTCTCCTTTTTGGCACTATGACACCGAATTTTAAAACAAAGGCCGGTACCAGACATCTTTGCGTGAACAGGGCCCATCATGAAAACTAAGCACAGTGCCTAGTTTTTCACTTAATGAATCTTTTCCGGATAAATGAGTTGGTGAGTCAATAACTAAGAGAAGGAATGACTGAGAAAAACTGAATTCAGGGCTCTGGTTACCCAGAAGTTGCTTAGTCAGTGTGATACAAAAGAGAAAAGATCCTTAGGAGAACAATTTGGCTCAGAGAGAGTTGACTTCTCTGAACTTAATTATATTTCTTTTTCAATTAGAATCGTCTTAACTAATCCTCCAGCAATGCTGTAGCTGGGTTACTTGTAAACCTCAGAAGGGAATATATCATTTAACTTATGCTCAGCGCTGTGTAATTAAACACCAGCTTCAGCTCATGTCATTTCCTGTGTA
>ML109685.1:16410-84403 GCA_003697995.1 Taxidea taxus jeffersonii | reverse complement strand
TTTTAGGGTCTCTCTTTGCTTAGAGGACCCCTTTCAATATTTCCTGTAGAGCTGGTTTGGTGTTTACAAATTCTTTCAGTTTTTGTTTGTCCTGGAAGCTTTTTGTCTCTCCTTCTATTTTCAATGATAACCTAGCTGGATAAAGTATTCTTGGCTGCATGTTTTTCTCGTTTAGTGCTCTGAATATATCATGCCAGTTCTTTCTGGCCTGCCAGGTCTCTGTGGATAAGTCTCCTGCCAATCTAATATTTTTACCATTGTACGTTACAGACTTCTTGTCCCGTGCTGCTTTCAGGATTTTCTCTTTGTCGCTAAGACTTGTAAATTTTACTATTAGATGGCGGGGTGTGGACCGATTCCTATTGATTTTGAGGGGTGTTCTCTGCACCTCCTGGATTTTGATGCTTGTTCCCCTTGCTATATTAGGGAAATTCTCTATAATAATCCTCTCCAGTACACTTTCTGCTCCTATTTCTCTTTCTTCTTCTTCTGGAATCCCAATTATTCTAATGTTGTTTCGTCTTATGGCATCACTTATCTCTCGAATTCTCCCCTCATGGTCCAGTAGTTGTTTGTCTCTCTTTTGCTCAGCTTCTTTATTCTCTGTCATTTGGTCTTCTATATCACTAATTCTTTCTTCTGACTCATTTATCCTAGCAGTAAGAGCCTCCATTTTTTATTGCACCTCATTAATAGCTTTTTTTTATTTCAACTTGATTAGACTTTAGTTCTTTTATTTCTCCAGAAAGGGCTTTTATTTCTCCTGACAGGGTTTCTCTAATATCTTCTATGCCTTTTTCGAGCTCGGCTAGAATCTTGAGAATCATCGTCCTGAATTCCAGATCTGACATATTACCAAATGTCTGTATTGATTAGGTCCCTAGCTTTCTGTCCTGCCTCCTGTTCTTTTTTTCTTTGTGGTGAGTTTTTCCGCCTTGTCATTTTGTCCAGATAAGAATCCGCTGTTCTCCTTGTTAAGTGAACTTGGTCTTGGCTGGATTTCTTGTTGATCTTCTGGGGGAGGGGCCTGTTGTAGTGATTCTCAGGTGTCTTTGCCCCAGGCGGAGTTGCACCGCCCTTACCAGGGGCCGGGCTAAGTAATCCTCTCAGGTTCGCTTTCGGAAGCTTTTGTTCCCTGAACGCTTTCCATAGAGTTCTGGAGGACGGGAATGAAAATGGCGGCCTCCCAATCTCTGGTTCGGAGGAGCCGAGAGCTAGGGGCCCCAGTCTTCAGTGCGTCTTCAGAGAGAAGCGTTTAATCACTCCCGTCTCCCCAGCCTCCGGCCGCGCTCGGAGAAAATCGTGCGTAATCAGTCCCGTCTCACTGGCTTCTGGGAGCGCTCCGAGCTCACCCAGCCTGTGACCAAGCGTCTCTGTCTCTGGCAGAGTCCCACCTGGAGTCTCCGAACCCCGTAGATCCCTGAGCTCTCCCGGGTCGGAGTCTCCCCGGATCTCGTGGGGACCCCTCGCACAGAGCACCGGCCCGTGCCACAGAGCACGGCTCTAGGAAACCTCGGCTCTGTCTCTGCAGCTGGCTTCCCCGCTCTACTACCTGTGAGCTCTGCGACACTCAGACAGCCCCGGTCCTCCTGTGACCCCGCGGGACCTGAGTCCACGCTGTCCCCGTGAGGTCTTCACCCCAGTTTAGCCTCTGGAGCGATGTCCCTCCATGGAGCAGACTTTTAAAAGTCCTGATTTTGTGCTCCGTTGTTCCGCCGCTTGCCGGGAGCCGGCCCCTCCCCCTGGGGTCTCTCTTCCCATCGCGTTGGATTCACTTCTCCGCTGGTCCTACCTTTCAGAAAGTGGTCGATTTTCTGTTTCTGGAATTGTTGTTTTTCTTCTCTTCGATCTCCTGTTGGATTCGTAGGTGTTCGGAATGGTTTGATAGGCTATCTAGCTGATCTCCTGCTGCCTGATGTCGTCTCAGCCTGCTACTTCTCCACCATCTTGACTCCTCTTTATGGTTTTTAAATGTAAGATTGCAGTGTTGATTTTATTATTGATTGAAAATGATTTTTTTTTGGAAAGTGCCCTATTTAGATTCTGACCAGCCACCCTGGATAGGCATGCCATGTCCTCTTCCCCCAATTTGAAAATCACTGCGGTATCTGTTATAGGTTTCTTCCATTCAGGTGATAGTAATTTAATACATGAAGACTACATAGGGCCCTCAGTACAATGGAGGTGGATTTTAGACTTCCTTCAGATAAACACATTATATAACATTTAAAATTACATTAAAGAAATCATTGTCTTCTTCCCAGTGGCTACTCAATAAACCTACTTTTACCTTTCCCCGTTGTTTTAAATCTTTTTATTTTTCCTATTACAGAAGAGAAAGTGGTCTTGTTGCTAAAGCCCATCTTGCCATGTGTTCTCTATTCCAACGGCATCCTCTCATACTCAAGGTTTTAATGTACTAACTACTCTCTTCCCTCTATGAGTCCTGAACCAGCTGAGGAAAGAGACAGGTGTCAGAAACCCCATCACAAGCAGACGGCTTGGAGATGCAGTGCGCTGGTGAGACTGACCCGTGGGCAGCAGGTCCCAACGAGAGGAGGCAAAGGAGGCTGGGCCACACTCTGAGACATCCCTCCTCTTCTTTTGGGGATCCACAGGTATTAACAACCAAAGCTCTCTTTTAAATCCTTCAGAAAACAAGGAAATGTCTTTTTTTCTGCTCAAAGGAAGGGACGCTGGGAAGGGAGAAAATGTTCCTCCTAGGTCACTTTCTTGAGGCTTTACTCCCCAGTTTGCTTCCCATTCTGATCATTGATGGCGCTGTCCTTACTCACCCATTCCCACCAGCACTTAACCAGGGGCTAAGAGCTCCCGTCCCTTCAAGTCCTTCTCTTTCTAAAGCTACCTTCCCATGTCTTGCTTTCTCTTCTCTCCTTTTCAGTGCTCAGCATCATCTGCTACTCACTGTGCAACATTCTCTGCTTGGCACCTGCCACTTTGAGAAAATGACACATTTAGGTACTTAGTCACTTCATGGGGTCAAATGCAAAGTGACTTTTTGGTGTTCACTTCTCCTAACCTTTTAGCTGTGGGATGTATTTGGGGAGGTGGACAGCACAGAGGTTAAGGCCATGGACTCTGGAGAATGCCCGGATCTCGAACTCAGCTCCTTATGACAGAATCTTGGGCAAACTACTAAATCTCTCTCTAAAATGGGTAAAAGGGGTTTAATCATAGTACTTACCTCAAAGGGTTTTTAAAAGGATAATACAACACCATCCATATAAATATTCAGCACGATGCATTCTGGTACATATACATGTCTTTTTTAATAGTCCCTCTATCTGTAAAAATTCTAGGTCAGATTTCCTGATATGCAATTCTTCTAATATTTCTTTTATCACTATTCCTTGAAGGGCCTCTTTTTTTCCTATTCAATCCTAAAATTTTGATTTTCCAGAGGCGTGATGGAGTTGAGCCTCCCTCTGTTCTGTTTTCATGATCTCCTTAGATGTTCTCAACCATTCCCTTGAGATGAAATATTTATATGATGAAAACTCCACATTTTATTTGTTTGTTTATTTATTTTTAAAGGTTTTATTTATTTATTTAATAGAAAGACATCACAAGCAGGCAGAGAGAGAGAGAGCCCGATGCGGGGGTTCGATCATGACCTTAGCTGAAGGCAGAGGCTTAATCCACTCAGCCACCCAGGTGCCCTGATTTCTTTTTTTTAAATTCATTTGAGAGAGTGCAAGCACGAGCATGAGTGGGATGGAAGAGGGGCAGAGGGAGATGAAGAAGCAGACTACCCTTTGAGCAGGGAGCCTAGCATAGGGCTTGATCTCAGAACCCCAAGATCATGACCTGAGCTGAAGGCAGATGCTTAACCAACTGAGCCACCCAGGTGCCCCCTGAAAACTACCATATTTTTACCTTCAGCACAAACCCTCCCCAGAATTGTGAAGTTAAATATACCACTAGCTTCTTGGCATTACCCATTACTTGTGGCACACTGTAAAGTGAACATGTGCCTAAACAAATTCTTGGTTCCTAAACTCACCCCAACCTTCCTTCTCACCTTCTCTATCTCTGTAAATGGTACCAGCAGCCCCATGCAGTTCCTTAAGCCAGAAACTTGGAAATTATAGTTGCCACACTCTCCACTTCTAATTCATCAGCAAGTGTTCTTTATTCTGCCTTCAAGTTCTGTATTAAATCTCTCCACTTCTCTCCATCTCCACCACCACTTCTTTAGTCATCCGTCTTCTGGGTTATTGCCAAAGCCTCCATATTGGTCTAAGACTACTAAGACTTTCCTCTCCTACTACCTATTCATCTTATAGCAGCCAAAACAAGCATTTTTAAACATAAAAGAAACAGATCATTTTCCTTCAAATAACTGAATGGCTTCCCACTGTGTCTGGATACATTTCTTAGCTTCTTCCTATGGCCCATCAGGTCCTGCATGTGTCTATCTCCTACTTCGCCTTGGGCTACTCATTGTCTTGGCCTATTTCTTGCTCATGCTCTAGTCATTTTGGTGTCCTTCAAGGTTGCCAAACATGTCAAGCTCTTTCCATTTGCAAGGTCCTTATACATATTAATCCTTTCAGCCGGAATGCTATTTGAGTTGCTATTTCCTTCTCATTTTTCAGTCTCCTTAGCAAAACCATCACCAGTGACACTAAGTAGGCTGCTCTCATTTCCTGCTCCCCACCCCCACTCAGTCCCAAATTATTCCTTAGCACTCTGCTCATCTGCTTCTCACAAGGTCTAATAATATATTTGTTCATGTTCACTTTGTTCTGTCTCTCTCACTTGGCTATTTACTCTGGTGGGGCTGAAGGCACAATCCCTTTATGCACCGACCACAGTGCTCTGCACACTTTGTGTCCACCAGTTTTTTATTTACTTAATTTTTACTTAAATTTACTTAAATATTTATTTAATATTTACTACATGGACGGATAAGAGAATACATGATCTCTTCACATAGATTCCACACGTCTTGAGTCAGAAGACCTGCAAGTAATGAGATTATGTTTATTTTTTTCATTTTTAGTTTGGCTCAATCACAATGTCTCAAATCTTTCTTAAGAAATTACAGTCATGGGGCACCTGGGTGGCTCAGTGGATTAAAGGCTCTGGTCATGATCTCAGGGTCCTGGGATCGAGCCCCACATTGGGCTCTCTGCTCAGCAGGGAGCCTGCTTACTCTCTCTCTCTCTCTGCCTGCCTCTCTGCCTACTTGTGATCTCTGTCAAATAAATAAATAAAATCTTTAAAAAAAAAGAAATTACAGTCATATCTCTTTGGTTAGAAAACACAAGATCCAAGGGGAAAAAAATAAACAAAATTCAGATGAATGGATAAAGAAGTTTTGGTATATATATACAATGGAATACTATGCTGCCATCAAAAGAAATGAAATCTTGCCATTTGCCATGACATGGATGGAACTAGAGGGTATTATGCTGAGCGAAATAAGTCAATAAAAGAAAGACAATTATCATCTCTCTGATATGAGGAATTTGAGAGATAGAGTGGGGGGTTTGGGGGGTAGGGAAGGAAAAAATGAAACAAGATGGGATTGGCGGGGGGAGACAAACCATAAGAGACTCTTAATCTCACAAAACAGAGGGTTGCTAGGGGGAGGGGGATAGGGAGAGAGTGGGGGGGGTTATGGACATTGGGGATGGTATGTGCTATGGTGAGTGCTGTGAAGTGTGTAAACCCGGCAATTCAGAGACCTGTACACCTGGGGCTAATAATACAATGTAGTTAATAAAAATAATTAATAAAAAAACAACAAACAGAAAACAAAATTCCTAACAGTTATGTGAGAAAAGCACTGTCTCCTAATCTAAGACCTGAACCAATTTTGAAAGCTAAAAATTATGGTTGAATATATGGTCTCAGAGATAGGCTTAGGCTAGAAGACCCTTTTAAACATGTGTTGCTAGTTTGGTTTATGCTAATGGACATTTCACTATTGCATTTTCCAGGCCCCATACTTCTGCAGCTGGTAAATTATATTAAGGGAAAAATCAAATAGAGATTGGATGCAGAGAAGCAAAATATTTTACATTAACAAAGCCAGGAAAAAAAGGCAGTGAGTGGTAAAAAAAAAAAAAAACAACAACTATATATTAAGTTCATTTCTACATAGGTTTTGTTTTTTTTCCTTCAAAGATTTATTTATTCAATTGACAGAATCACAAGTAGGCAGAGGTAGGCAGAGAGAGGAGGAAGCAGGTTCCCTGCTGAGCAGAGAGCCCGATGTGGGGCTCAATCCCAGGACCCTGGGACCATGACCTGAGCCTAGACAGAGGCTTTAACCCAGAGCCACCCAGGTGCCCCTACATTTCTAATCTTATTAAGGACCAAGAGAAATTCCTACATAACTTCTTATTTAAAACAGTTATTCGGTCAATTCATTAAGGAATAAAATATAAAATCTGATGATGGCAAAAAGTAGCAATCTATATTTAAGACTGGAGGACCTTCAAGTCTTTTTTTTTTTTAAATGGAAGCATTTTTTTTTTTACTTTACATGTCCACAAATGCTTGTCTAACATACAGCAATTACTTATACAATTTATTGTCATTTTTTTCATAGCACAGAAAGAAAGGTTAGTGACACACAGGTGTTCTACAGTGACGCTGGGTTGAGCCCTGAGGAAAACACATCGTGGAGGAGGGCTTTGCTGACACTTAGGTCCCAGGCAGCTGCTGTGAGGTGCAGGCAGGTCCCCCTGGGCAAACGTGGGGTCCCTGCACAACCTCCAGGCTGCTCATCTGCTTCCAACTTACTGCCGGGGGTGACAAAACAGGCCACACCAAGACTGTCTTGGGCATAGGCCCCAGTCACCACAAACAAGGACTTCTTTGAAACAAACAAAAAAACCAGCTTGATGACAAGGGACCCAAAGTTGTTCTGCTTTCTTAATTGTAAGCTATTGCAATGTAATTAAACTTTAGTCTTTACTAAATCTTAGGCCAGTGTTTTCTTAGATGGTTCTGAAGCATAAATACAGACCTTTGCTTGCCCTTCATACTAGTATAAAAATCAGTTCCTCATAGAATACATTTGCTAACAGAGCTTGGACCAGCCAACACTTCCTGCCAGCTCATGGCTACACAGCTAAGGGCATCCATAATTCACTACCGATGTTTTAGGATTCTGTTTAGGGCACAGGAAAGCAAAGACTCAAAACTACATGTAGAAAGTTAAGGAAAAGGGAAAGTATGAAGACATCCAGAAAAATTATGTTATAAGGCTATAGAAGCCCAGACAAATCTGATTGTTCCACAAACTTATTCTTCACAGAAATATTTTAAAAACAATTTATATGATGGCTTTTCCATTCCTAGAGAAAACATCAGAACTAACATTAACTTTAACTTTCTAAAAAGTTCAACCCAAACGCCAGGGTTGGTGTTTAAAACTGAAACGGGATATAAAATATTTATGGAACAGTATTTAAGCCCCCCTTTCCTGAGCACTTAATAAAATTCAAATGGCCTAATAGGAAAGTCTCCCAGATAATAATTAAAAGCATTGGCCCAATATATGGCTCAGTCAAGATTATTTTAAAGTTTTATTGTAGGCTTGCTGCTGGATACAAAATGATGACATACAACTGTCCCAAGAGAGACAGTGTGTATGGAGCCTAAGCTGGGCCCAATGTGGGCTTGAACTCATGACCCCGAGATAAATGCTCTATTGACTGAGTCAGCTAGGTACCTCAAGGACTTCTAATTTTTAAGGGAACCCAAGTTCAACCACTGAACTGTACAGCAGCAATAACGGAACTAGGACTTCTCTGTTCATGTAATACATTAAATAAATAACAAGTAACTGACTTTAATCTGGATAGCATAAACTACTTGAGGTCAAGGATTGTCTTATTCATATTTGAGCCACCAGTGCCCTGAATCTTGTTAGGAAGGATAACACAGGCTATCTTTAATGTAACCACCATTAAAGGCTTGACTTCACCTAAGGAGAAACGGAAAACCCTGGTACATAAAAATGTCACAGCAAGGACTGTTTTGAGCCCTTCTGATGAACACTCATGTGCTTTCTAACACAAATACGATAATGGCAGTCCAGTATAGTTCTGGGCTCCTTTTCAGAGCAGCATTCTGCCATTACTAGAAATAAAACCTGACATAAGACACGTCACCTGAACCTCCTCTATGCTCATCTATGCAATGCTGGTCATCATCCCTGTGACAGTTGCCTAACAAGGTTCCACATCTTTGTGTTCACCAAATAGCTGGCGATTCCCTTTTATGTTCAGGCACTATACTACGCTATAGGGATGTGCTTGCTGGCACCAGCACGCTGCACCTTGTTAGGTGAGAATGAGGAGACTCATCTCTTGTTGGGCAGCATACTTAACGGGTTCTCTGTAGTCCAGTCCTCACTGGCCATCTCTCACCTGCTATTTCTTCTCTTTGGATAAATGTAACTCTTCCCACTGGTCATAATGGCTCCTTCGCCAGCCACCATGTACGTGGGTCATGCTCTTCCTGCTGCGTTTACCTCCCTCCTCCAGGCAGCCCTCTTGGATAAGATATAAGACTCGTTCAGGCCAGATCTCCTTTGTATGGCCACATCTTGCAACAAGAAGCAAGCGCCTTTGCCTTGTGGGTCTTGGCACCCCCACAATGCAGCAACTCTTTGCATCCCCCTGTCAGATTCTCCAGACAGCTATCATCCCTATTCTTTCTGACTTCTTGGGGTCCAGTCAAAGCCCAACCCATTGTTGACCCCAAGTTCTTTGGGTTGTCTCAGTGAAGTTCCATGCATAGATTTAAGGGGAGGTAAAGGCCTCTCTCACTTCTTGTTGGGGGGCTGGGATACAACAGGATTCCCAGAACATCCAGCAGCTCTCTGTGAAAATCCTATCCTAATCTCCAAACTGTTACACTGGCTGGAGGGGGTGGTCAGCTAAGAGTCACAAAATCCGTTCCTGATCATCAGCTTTTCAAATCTTGATTTGGTGGTCTCACACTTCGTTCTGTAATGGAGTAACAGATGCTTGCTCAGTTCCAGCTGAAACAGAGCAACTGCTGAATTCTACATCCTGTTACAAATCTAATGCACGTTTATGAATCTTTCTTGAGGTCCTTGCCCTCTGGCTAAGGAAAAATTGGAACTGCCAAAAAAGGTAGTGACAGAATGGAGATATCCCTCTAAATCAGTGACATTTCTAGTTAAAAATAATTTATATATATTTTTCAATTACTTTCTGTATCTCCCTTGAAAGCTTATTGAGTTTGATGCACTATGCTAAGTGCCGGGGATACAAAGATGAAAAGAAAATGGTGGCTATCCATTTTTATATCCATTTAGGACATAAAAAGGAATAGATTTGGGGCATGTGGGTGGCTTAGTTGGTTTAAGCGTCCAACTCTTAATTTCAGCTCAGGTTATGATCTCAGGATTTTGAGATCGGGCCCTGCATGGGACTCCACACTCAGCAGTAGTCTGCTTGAGATTCTCTCCACCCCTCTCCCCTGCACGGGTGCTCTCTCTCTAAAATAAATAAATCTTTTTCTTTTAAAAAGGAATGGATTAAAAAAAAACAGAATTATAGAAAATAATAATACTCTGGTTACAAGAAGGTAATTCCTTTCCAACTTTGAATTTCCCTATAAGAAATTCTAATATTCATGTGTATTTATTTCTGACCATGTTTTACTTAACTATAAGAAATTAAGTTCAAGTATTTGTGAACTGTGAGTCATCGCTATTGAGAATGATTCGAATAAGAGAAATGTGACGTTGGGATTATTAAAAAAAGAAGTAAAAGTAAAGCAGAAGGCAGGGATGGCATGGGGGAATTTTGTTTTATTTCGTTTGTCAAGAAGCTCTGGGCTGAAATGAGGTGGTCAAATTTTATTTTACAGAAAAGGCTTCTATTACCAAAATGTTAACCCCCACAAGAGAGATGTTAGACCAAAAATGGCAAAATTAATCTAATTGTGCAATAAAGAGCTAAACTCTTTGATTTGAGTAGGGTTAGCTCTACAAGCACCGAGGACATCATCACTCACGCTCTTATTTTGCCACGGACAGGGAAAAATCAGGTAGGCAGGTACTGAACACAGGCACTTGAGAACCACTAGACTGAGTGATCTATAATTCTATAGGCAGTGAATTTACTTCATTAAGGATCTCTTTATTCAAGTCCATTCTACCTCTGCCCCCTCTCTATGCCCTACAGCAAAGGGACAGACTTTCATATAATTTTCCAAGCCCTGCATTCAGGACTGGCTGCATACTTTGTGGTGTCCTATGCAAGATGAAAATGCAAGGCCCCTTGTTAAAAAATATTAAGAATTCAAGACAGTCACAGAAGAGCATTAAACCAAGTGTGGGGCCCTGTGAAGCACAGGCCCTGTACAGCTGCATAGGTTGCATACTCATGAAGCTAGCCCTGTCTGTGCTGCCTGATATTATCCCCCTCCACTCAAACTGATTTCCCAAAGCACAGCTTTTTAAAAACGATGCTTCAGCACTTATGAATCTTGTATAAAGAAACATTTCCAGAATGATAATCCAGCTTGATGATGTCTTTGTGACTGGTCAGTAAATCATATCCTGCAAGTCATAGCTTAACCCCAAAGTACTGTAGATTATGAATTTATAAATATTGTCTTAACCTTCTAGGAGTTGATATTTCCTTAGTCAGTTGAAGTTGATCTTTGGATCTGTGGTGTTATGTTGGAGCTTAAGAATAATATCCTACATGTACACAATTTGATCAAAACCACCTGGATGGTTCAAAATAATCTCCATGTGGAGAAAAGGGTACTGAGAGTCTCAAGCTGTGGGATGGGAAATAGCTGTGGAGAAGTATGCTAGCCTTCCCTTTTTGCACTAAAGCAGGAAGTGTTCAGATAAATAAGATTTTGACTTTCCAGAGGTAGGAGGCATTTCAGAACAAGGGTGATTTGCAGAGTCCTGAGAAAAGTATTCCAGCTATCCTACCAGGCTGGCCTGCCATTATTCCTTCTTTGGAGGCTACCCTGGTCTCCTATTGCTTCTACTCTTTCTCTCGCTAAACCCATTTTTCACACCAAAAGCAAAGTGCTCCTTTAAAAACATAACTCAGATCAAGTCAGACCACCCAATGCCTTCTTATCTTCGATGAGAGTAGATTTAAACTACCTGTCATATCCAGCAGGATCTCACATCCCCTGCCTCCCCCACTGGCCTCATCTCTGCTCCTCCTGACTCTCTCTGCTCTGTCCATGCTTTCCTTTCTGTTCCTAGACACTGCATGAGCCTCAAAACTTTTGTACTGGAATTTCCCTTGTCTAGAAACGAACCTTCTCTAGAAAGCCACCTGCCTAGCTCCTTGTCACCCAGGTCCCAACAGTCTCTTTGCAGAAAGACATTCCTTGATGGCCCAACCAAAAGTTGTCAACTTCCCCATCACCTTACTTGATTTGTATTTTCTTCAGACCATTTATCATTGATATATTTTCTTGTGAATGATCTGTAGTCCCTAACATCTCTTCATTAATGAGGTGAGAGCTGGAAGGTTGCCTGCCGTGTTCACTGACAGATCACTAGTGCTCAGAACAGAATTTGAGATGGTACAGTAATTCTGTTACACATTCGAGTATTTCGTTCTGCATTAACTAGGAAGGAAACACTACACACTTTCTACCACTTAAAAGTGACGATTCACCTGCAGAGATTTTTAGGTAGAAGGAAACATTCTACTATTTAAATATGACATCTTCTCTACAGAGATTCTTTAAATATGCAGGAAAAAGACTGACATCTGCAATGTAGCACTTCATGTATGGTACCTATTGTGTTTCTCCTCGATGACTGTACTTACTGCTTTGGAAACTTCTCAGGAGCTTATGTAAGTAGTCTACAAAAGATGAGAATCTGCATCATAAAAATCTACAGAGCACCACAGTCAATAGCTAGATATTAGTAGTCACTTGTGATTCTTGGGTCATTGGGCTTTGTCACCGTAAGCAAATAAAAGCTCAATGACTACATATTTAGCATTCATTCCTCAATGTCACAGGCAACAAAAATACTGCTTTGCTATTTACACAATGATTTGAAATTGTAAGTCACTCTAAGACAGGGAACAAGATCAGAGTATTAGAGGAAGAACAGTTTTGTTTTTTTTTCCCCTACCACATACTGTCCTATTTAAGTTGAAGGATATTGCTGGAGTCCAAACTGAAATGTTTCTTTATCTCATTTACCCACATGACTAATTATTTATCTTTGTAGCCTTTCTAACCCAACATAAAATGTAGAATAAGATTCTATTTGCTATTCAAGAATCGAGTATGAAGAGGGAAAATTCTGAAGATTGTTTGTAATTCTTATCATGCACCAGTTGATTAAGAGGATTAGGATTTTTAAAGATAGGAATAGGTTCAGTATGTGTTTTCATCTTTCTTAAATATTAGAAGCAAAATATCATATAACTTTGAAAGGAAAAACCCTACAAATATAAGCAGAATCTCTTTTGTTAATGTATTGCTGACAAAAAAGAATAAAAAAAAAAAAAAAGGAAAACCATGCAACACAAAGATTTGTGTCACAGAATGGGGAAAAACTAAAATAAATATACTTTACATTACATGCACACTTTTACTTTCCTGATTTAGGATGTCCCACACTGATCAGTCATCAATAAAGACCACAAGAAATAATAACATTTTTCATGAGGATAAATATTAGCCCAAAGCAAAAGTAGTAATTAACAAGTAGTTATTCTGGTAATCATTTCCTAGGCAAAATTATAGTTGTCAAAGAAAACAGGACACTATATACTTTAAAAATATCTGTTCATTTTCTAGCTAAAGATTTAAAACCTGCATCAGTTGGTTCCTTGCCATATAAGATGAGGAAGTGAACTAACGGCAATGAAATTGTCCTGGGGGGCGGGGGGCGGGAATCAACTCCAAGCATTTTCGAAAAAGATTTTTTTTTTAAAATTATTTATTTATTTGTCAGAAAGAGAGAGAGAGAACACAAGTAGGCAGAGTGGCAGGCAGAGGCAGAGAGAGAAGCAGGCTCCCTGCTGAGGAAAGAGCCCCATGTGGGACTCGATCCCAGGACCCTGGGATCATGACCTGAGCTGAAGGCAGTGGCTTAACTGACTAAGCGAACCAGGCATCCCTGCAAAAGATTTCTAAGTGACATTCTATAAAGAGTCCCAAGATGTATCATGTAATACACACACATACATATGCACACACACAGTCATAAATAAATAAAGATGAAATCATGATTTAAAATAACAGCCCTAAATAAAATTAACCTAAGTGAACTCTATTCTTATAGTTCATACTGTGATGTAAAGGATTCTGGATTTCATATAAAGGTTTGACTGAAGCTAAAACAGGTAGGCTGCAAACAATCTCACGGAATTTGCTCATTATCATTTCTGGGAATCTCTCTAAGAAATTTGGGTGGCTATTGCCTAAGAACAATTACCGGAAAATTTCTAGCCAGCAATAACAATAAGACAAAAGTCACATGGACAAAAGTCAGAGATGAGTCATGACATCTGAACTTAGTTAAAAGTACTAACTAACCCTATAAATGAGTCTTCCTGGGCAATACACACATATTTTTTCCTGGGGGGAAAACGGGGCCCAAAAGGCAAATATTAAAATGTGTATATTTCATAGTGAGGAGATAAAACACACTGACATATGTCTGATCCAGTAAAGATACACTCCCCCATCAAATGTTAGTTAGTTAATTAATTAATTAATTAATGAGACCATGTCAATTCTCCTACAGAAGGGTTTAATCACCTACTGGGGCGTTATAATGCAACTGAAAAAAAAATTAGGGTTAACAAATATCAATGCCAGCATTTTCATTGCAGATTTCAATTTTTATCAAATACATGTTTTTGGTAACTAGAGGATGAGACTCCAGTAGGTATTTCCAAGAGTTTCAAGTAATAAAATATTCACCAGATGAGCCAGACTTTTTTACAAGACACTTTTACTGTGACTACTTTCTCATTATTTCATGGCTAATACTTTCTCTTTATTTTTAGATAAAAGCAAGACAGGCAGAGAATATTACAGAAAAATCCTAGCTGAATGTGTGTAAAATTTTCTAATAGATGAAAAAGAATTACCTGTCATGATCACAAAGAAATGATTAAGTGCCAATGACTCACACTGCCCCATTAACTGAGTCCCAGTATGAATTTAGAATGATTATAGGTCTGAGGTTTTTCTTAAGTCAATATGTCAATTTAGTCAGTGCTGGAGTATTCCAAGAGTTTATTTTATCATCATCAAAAGCATTTAAGACCTTCTCCTTTAAAATGTCCTGTGTTAAGTACTGAACTAGTGCATTCTACCCAGATGACAGATCGAGTGGATATAAAACTGACTCCATGAGCTCGGGTGTGTCAGGCATAATCACTTTTCTTTAAATCAACTTACATCTAACACTGGGCATTCTGTGGCAGCAAATTCAACCCTTGCCCAGAACTGTGCAAAAATCCCAGGGTCTTAAAATCACCAAAGCAAAATGAAGTGCCCCCTTCCTGCTGTTCGTCTAACTGGTTTACCTTTGTCACAGTTGGCATGGAACACATTAGTCCACCCACTGTCCCAGGCTGCATGGTCCCTCAAAGTCTGTGACTGTGCCAGTTTTGTGCCTTTGGCAACCACGGGAATCATTCACGTGGCTGTGGCAGTCCTGTTAGGGATACCGGTGGGTCATCGTTTCAGAGAGCTTCATCTTTTCATTATCTCTTGATAATGTGTTAGTCACCACTAGCTCCTCCAGCTTCCAGGCATGTCTTTTCCTTCAGCCATTGGGTGGAGTCACATGACAAATTCTGGCCAATTAGCTGTTAGTGCAAGTGACATGTATGCCTTCTGGTCCATTAATCACCAGTGAGACACCCCCTCCCAAACCTCTTTTTCTCCTCTGGTACAGTACTAGTAATGTTGGAGATGGTGGCTGTTCTGTCTACAAGATCCCAGAGTAAGGACACAATGGAGCAGAATGAGCCCATGCTAACCACAATGGAACTCAAGCCTGAATGAAATATAAACCATGTTGCTTAATACTGCTGAGATTTGGGGTTAGTTTGTTACTGGAGAATAATTTAGCCTGGTACTTCTCACACTTGAGCAGGCATCAGAATCACCTGGAGGGCTTGTTAAAACACAGATTGCTTCACCTGGTTCCCAGGCTGTCTGATTCAGTAGGACCGGGGTGGGGTGGGGGGAACCCACGAATTTATATTTCTAACAAGTTCCCATGTGATGCTAATGCTACTTCAGCATTAGCTAAAGTATTTAGCAAGGACAAGACATTGAGAACCACTATCCTAGACTATCCTGAGTGACACACACTGCCTTGGAGTAATGCACAAGCCTTTCTTCTAAACTGGAGTCCATGTTCAAGGGTCCCATAGACTTGGTTGGGAAAAATGACTGTACCTTTATTTTCATTAACCTCCAAGTAAAAATTTAGCATTTCCTTCTATTACAAATGTAGGCAATAAACCACAATAGGATTAGCAGTACCTATAAATCTATCATGAATGAAAAGCAGGTCTATTTTTATTTTACTTTATAGCTAAAAATCTGTGCTCAACACCATATCAAAATTATTAGATATGCTATTAGATGTTATTTTATGTATTAATAAATAAACAGAAGTTACTATATCTCAATCTTAAAAGTATTTTGACAAATGAATTTCAATTTCATAGGCTTCCTTTATAATTCTCTCCGAACTACTGAAGGAGACCATGGCATAGAAAAACTAAGTAATACAGCATAATCTGCTCAGCTCAGGCTGAATTCTTTCCTGTCTTGGGATAATTCTTTTTCCTCTAGCTGTCCTCAAAAGAACTATTCTCTCCTCTATCCTACCATAGGATACACTGCATAATCTCTTCAACAAGCTTGGATTTACAGAAAATAAAAAAAGAGCAAGCTTTCAGTAACGTCTGCTTTTCACACTGCAAAATTCCCTAGGATGGGAAAACTAGGGAACTGGATAATTCCTTGGGAATAGGCATAGTATTTCAAGGGGAATAAACTTAAGGTAAAACTTCAAAAAATTATCCTACCACATTCCATCTACATGCAATGGAATACCTTCCTCTCCTTTCTCTATATAAATAAAAGTGTTTATCTTCTTTCAAGACTAGTGCAAGGGGTCTCTCTTCTCTGAAACTTTCAATAGTTACCTAGTCTTAGTGTTTTATTGTACTTGGCTCTAATACTTAATTTAATATGTGTGACTGCATATTTATAACTTGAGGCTGATAATATATTCCTCAAAATGCTATGAGATTAATATAAGCAATATTTAAATATTATGTGTCCATGTTTATTGCCATTACCTATATTCATTCGGTCATTTACTGAATCACAGGTTTTATCGAGTACTGGTCTATAGAGAAATTGGGGATATCTCTTACCACGGGGAACCTACGTGTGTCAGGCATGACTGGGGTTGGGAACACAGTGATGATCAAGATAGAAAGGTCTATGCTCTCATAGAAGTTAACTTCAGTTGGGGGATATAAGTAATGAGTAAAATAATGAAAGAATAACCAGAAAATGCCCCCAACGTGTTAGAGAATTAAAAGAGAATTAGAAGAGAATTAAAAGCTACTGTTGCCATCTGAGAGCGTGTTAGAAAGGCAGTCTCAAGTCCCATTCTAGACCTAGTGAACCACACTTGACATTTAGGTATGAGCCCACATGATTTGTTTGTATCTTGCCGTTTAAAAATCTCTGGTGGGTGACTACATAGTGGCACACAATACATGCTCAAAACGGACTCATTGGGGTGCCTGGGTGGCTCAGTGGGTTAAGCCTATGCCTTCGGCTCAGGTCGTGATCCCAGGGTCCTGGTATTGAGCCCCACATCGGGCTCTCTGTTCATCGGGGAGCCTGCTTCCTCCTCTCTCTCTGCCTACTTGTGATCTCTGTCAAATAAATAAAATCTTAAAAAAAAAACCAAAACTGACTCATTTAGTGACAGTGCATGTTCACTGACTGAACCCATGCTGTGGTTTCAGGGGGATAAATCAGGATACTGATAAAAGCTGGAGATGGGGGTGCCTGGGTGGCTCAGTGGGTTAAAGCCTCTGCTTTTGGCTCAGGTCATAATCTCAGGGTCCTGGGATGGAGCCCCACATCGGGCTCTCCGCTCAGCAGGGAGCCTGCCTCCTCCTCTCTCTCTGCCTGCCTCTCTATTTGTGATCTCTGTCAAATAAATAAATAAATCTTTAAAAAAAAAAAAAGCTGGAGATGGTTATGTTTTACAGATACTTGTTTTCAGTATTTAAGCAAGCCTGAAACATTTTCAGAGCTTGTTTCATTCCTCACAGTATATACCTACTGTGTGTGTGGAAAACCAGTTTAAAAAAAAAAAAAAACAACACTGTTTCTAGTGAGACCATAAACAACATATTCAGCTTGAAATTTCACTAAGTGCTGGGGGTGGGGTGGGGGATAAAGGGCACTAAAACCCACATACTGCAAAAACCTGATGCTTCCGAATCCTCAGCTTCTAGATGGCACCGGACTAGCTAGTAGGAAAAAGTCTGGCTGCGGAAGAGGTAGATGGCGGAGGTGGGCGGCGGGGGTCGGGGTGGGGGTGTCTTCTGGTCCTGCTGTTGCAAGCCATGATCTGCAGCCAGTTCCTCTACCTCTGTACGCAGGTGCCCCGCCTAAAAAATGGGGCCAATAATAACAACCCAGCAATATTTACTATTTCTGAGATCTAAGTTCCTTTTTTTAAAATCAAACACTTTTAAAAATTGAGGTACGGTTGACATACAATGTTACATTAGTTTCTAATGCACAAAACGGTAATTCAACAATTCTACACTTTAGGTTATGTTCACTGCCAGTGTAGCTACCGTCTGCCACCATACAAACGTTATTATAATACCACTGACTATATTCCCTATGCTGTAGCTTTCATCCCCATGACTGATGCATTCCATAACTGCAAATTCTTGCACCATATCCTGATTTAATTCTTAGAGTGACTATTAAGGTAGGTATCATCATGCCCTTTCTAGAGATAAGAATGAGGCCTGGAGTAGTTGAGTATCTCAGTCAGGATCCTATAAACACCAGCTGGAAGAACTGGTGCTTGATAGCAGGTGCAGAGGGCAGGCTTCAAAGAGTGTGTTATTACCATTAGTTTATATTGCCTCATAGAGCTGTTTTGGTAATATAATACTAAACTGACCTTCACTCTCAGGTCATTTTTCCTTCAATCTCTTCTCCTATACTGACTATAAATATCAACTTACAACATAACACAAAACAGAACAGGGTGCCTAGGTGGCTCAGTCAGGTAAGCATCTGCCTTTGGTTATTTCAGTGAGGTTATGATTCCAGAGTACTAGGATCTAGTCCCACATCAGGCTCCCTGTTCCATGGGGAGCCTGCTTCTCCCTCTGCCTCTGCTTTTCTGTCTCTCTCTCTCTGTCTCTCATGAATAAATAAATAAAATCTTTAAAAAACAAAACAAGACAATGGCTTTGGTATCCCTCAGCAGACCCTGAGCCCCCAGAAGAAATAAGCACAGGTCAGAAAGATACTGACAGGAAAGAACAGAGTCCTGGAAGATATGGAGATGGAGGTAACAGTGTGTAAAATGGGGAAAGGGGAAAGAGTGGGAGGGCATGAAAGGGGGAGACAGATGTGAGGATAGGGAGCATGGGTGTGATAGATGGGACACTGGCACCTGAGGGAGGCAATGTGGCATGAGACGGGCCGCCGGCTGGACTGTGCTGCAGGCTGAGTGGCTTCTCTCTAAACTGTCATATGGTGGGACATTGCTTAACCCAAAGGTTCCCTGCTGCCATACCTGTATCTATAACTACAGCACGGAAGGAAGCAGAACAATCGCTAAAGCATTTCAGAGAGATTCATGTTTAAAACTAGCTCAGTGGAGAAGGTTGCTTATCCCAAAGGTCCACTGCAGCTACTTCCATATGTGTAACTGTGTCTTTACAGAACGTAGAAAACATTATGATGTTGTCACAAACCTAGACTCTTCATCAGCCTGGACTCTGTTATTTAGGATTCTGGACTGGTGGAATTTTGTTAAGGCACTGACAAGACAACTTGGTAAGAATGAACTTATAACCTACGGTCTTGAGGAATAAATTGGCCTGGGAGTCTACAGAGTTTGTGAGGCCATGCTTCCCCTTCCCAAAGACTTAGCCCTAAAGCTTATTACACCAGCCCAAAAAAGTATGGGCAAGCAATTTAGAACATACTGGAAGACCTGGAAGATGGTCAGTGGACAATGCTGCCTTGGGGCCTGTTTCCAGCACTGGAGGGAAGAACAGCAAGCATTAGGCATTCCCTCACACACATCACCGCGCAGGAGGCCTCTGGGTGGCTTCTGCTTGATGTACCTGCACAGGCGCTCCAGAGAGTCATAAAAGCAGGAATCCCAAGGTTTTAAGGGCCACTGTACTCAGTACAGTGAACACACTGGGGAACTGAGTCTCTTGTTTTCTTCTCATATCGCTTTAGATTCTCTGAAGCTTTCAGACACAGAGCAACACCCTACCTGAAGACCCAGCTTTCTTTTTTAAGTTTTCCTCTGAGGGTTTTCTGAGCTAACTCCCCCCTGAACAGATCAGGGACAAATCGTGAACCAGCAGCACGTGGCACCTGCTGAGTCAGAGGGAGCACCTTCAATCCTATGCAAACCGTGCCCCCAAGGCACATCACGGGTGGTGGTGGGGGCACAGCAAACTCACAGCTGGAGGTGCCGTGGTTACACTTTCAAGAAAAACACACTGATATCTGATAGATGCCATGCACATGGCTACCTCTCAGCTATTTGGACTTAATTACTCAACTGCTAGGTATTTCTTTTAGCCTCATTAAAAAAAAAAAAAAGCCTGCGTGAACCCAGAACACTTGAGACCCTCAGGTGTGTCTTATAAGATATAACCACATGTTATTTTATACCACTTTTCACTTTTTTAAAAATGTTTTTTGTTGTTAAATCTGGAGGCAATATAAAATACAGGTGGCTGTACAGATACCTTAGAAGTGCTAAGCACGGATCTAAATATTCATGTAAATCATTCCAGTCGACCCCGGAGAATGACCTTCTTAGCCTCATTTTATGGATGAGGAATGGGCGTAAGAGGTTGAGTCACTTGCCCAAAAGTCACACACCTCCAGAGCACGTGTCACTGGCACTAGTGCTTCTCACCCCACGCCCCTGCCCCTTGCTGGCCGGGAGCACACCAGTGTGACAATGGCGGACACGTAAGTCAACAAGCCTCTGCTCTTTCACACACTTGAAAACTGAAAATTTCACACCTCCAATATTTTCACACTTCTAAAATGTCACGGATTTTGTAGGAGCCTTCTGTGGGGGTTGGGAAGAAAAGATACATCATCACATTACTTGTAAGTACTGGCCAAAATATGCATTCTGTTTAGATAAAGTATGAAAACAAGTGTCGGTCAAGGAAAAAACGGTACACTCACTTTGGGGTGTGTGTGCATGTAAATGAAAGGGTCTACACTCACGTGCCAATTTCAGTTCTACTAACAAAATACAAACATAAGGGGGGAAAACTCATGAAAGATAGCAAAAATAAACTGGAGGTGGGAAAGAAAAGAAAGGAAAACTGGAAAGCAAGGCCAGTTATGTAAGCAAGATTCTCCATCCAAAGTGTATACAACCAAAAAAAAAATATATATATATATATTTTCGGGGCACCTGGGTGGCTTAGTCAGTTAAGCATCGGCCTTCAGCTGGGGTCATGATTTCAGGGTCCTGGGGTTGAGCCCTGTGTTGGGCTCCCTGCTCAGCGGGGAGTCTGCTTCTCCCTCTACCCTTCCCCCCTGCTAATGATCTCTTTCTCCCTCAAATAAATACATTAGAAACCTTAAAAAAGAAAGAAAGAGAGAGAGGAAGGAAGGAAGGAAGAAAGGAAACAGGTGCAAGGGTAGTGATCCCACGTCCCACTTTGCCTACAACAGTCTAGTTTAAACTGTTCCAGCTGTTCTGGAACAATTATTAACAGTGCCCCTATCCTCTCCTAAGTGTTTCAATCTGGATACAAATTATATGGTCACTTCAGTTATGGGAAGAAAAGTTGTTTGACAGGCGAGAAAAATATACTGTAGGAGAGGTTAAATTATTTCCTCAAAAATCATACAGCAGGGGCGCCTGGTGGCTCAGTGGGTTAAGGCCTCTACCTTTGGCTCAGGTCATGATCTCAGGGTCCTGGGATTGAGCCCCCGCACTGGGCCTCTCTGCTCAGCGGGGAGCCTGCTTCCCTTCCTCTCTCTCTGCCTCTCTGCCTATTGTGGTCTCTGCCTGTCAAATTAATAAATAAAATCTTTAAAAAAAAAAACATACAGCATAGGGAGCCTTAGTACATATGCCAAAGTCAGTAAGTGGCAAGTATTTTTCATAAAACTTTGAACAAAAAGCATAAAATATAAACTTTTTTCATAAACATCCTAAGAACAGAAGACTGATGAAAACACACTTTATTAAAAATCAGGACTTTTTTTGTAAAGTATTATTCTTTGTAACCATGTCATGATTCTCCTCAGATACCTTAATAATATTTTGTATTGTCTAAATCATCACTGGTTTATCTACTATTCCAAATATATCACTACAAATTCTTAAAAAGTCAAAATTAAGTGACTAATAAATATTTACCTAGTGGCTACTATAAACAAGATACAAAATAATGTCAGATACACTAATAGAAAACATGTGTGCTTTTTGTATATAACCTTAATTATTAAAGGGAATCTATTTCCTGAGAAAATATAAAATGATGAGATTTCCCAGAAATTGCCCAAAGTCACCCCAGTAATGATGATAATGCTCTCTGGGGCTCCTTCTGCATTCTTCATCCTGATGTTGCCAAGTCACACAATAGCTTTAAAAGTAATATTCAGGAAGGTCTGAATAACTCAATAATATGAGTTAATAGTAAGGAAGGCCTCACAATACTGGGGATATATACCTAACATTACTCAAAGTTGTTCTTTACATCTAGAATTTTTAGGTTAAAATTATACTGACATTAAAGATATTACCATATAATAATAATTATAACTTATAATAACATATTTCCATTTCAGAAAGAAACTATGTACATAAACTTAATTGTAGTACTATGCTGACAATCTACAAATTCCATTTCTTCCTAGATGATAAACGACAAGTTGAAAAGCCTCATTTTCTGTATATAAATCAAACAAGAATATTGATGAAATGTGAAACAATGAGAAATCTCCAAAACTCTTAATACAGACAAAATTCCTCCAGCTCCAGGCTACTTACGATATAAACATACATTTTATTACGTATGTAATCGAAATACTACAAAAAGAAAGAAGGGCATTGTTTAAAAAAAAAACAACTATCAGTATTTTCCCCTAATTCTTTCTTTATGATTATTAAACAAATTTAGAAAAGATAGGCCAGACTTGAAAATTTTTACCAAGATCAGATTCCTTAAGATGTCTAATTCTTGACAAAGTTGGCTCAGAAGCCTAGAAGGTCATATCTAAGAGAAAGTATGCCTGCACGATTTGCTGGAAGAAAACCAATTTGAAACACAGGGTGCAGCTTCAGTGACATGAGCTAAACATAGAACATGAAAGTAGAGGCAATTAAAGGCTCGGTAGGTAACATTTCTTTGAAGCATGCACAATAGTGGCTTGGACTAACAGTCTGAAATAGTTTAGTCTGAAATTGGTGCAATTTTCTTTTACTTGATTAATTCCATCGCTGTTTATTGAATGATCTCAAAAACTTCTATTGGGGTCCTGTCCCGGGCACCACAATAGCAAATTATATGAATGAGCCAGGGCTCTTCTGCTAAAGAAGCATAAAGACGTGGAGGGAGGTAAGGAAACAGACAGCGACCGTGGTAACAATGCTAACTGTGATGACAACGCCATTATTAGAAACAGCATTAAGTTGTCGATTGCTGGGGCACCTGGGTGGCTCAGTGGGTTAAAGCCTCTGCCTTCGACTCAGTTCATGATCCCAGGGTCCTGGGATCAAGCCCCGCATCGGGCTCTCTGCTTAGTGGGGAGCCTGCTTCCCTCCCTCTCCCTCTGCCTGCTTCTCTGCCTACTTGTGATCTTTGTCTGTCAAATAAATAAATAAAATCTTTAAAAAAAAAAAAAAGTTGTTGATTGCTCTCCATATTCCAGGCACTATGTTAAGCAAGACAGCAACTCACTCACAGGTAAGAAACATGAAATCCCAAGAGGTGCAGTATTCACACAGATCTCTCAGGTAGAACTTGATAAAAGTGGGATTAAAAGCCAATGTTCTTAGCCAACATGCTATGGAGGTGAGAGGAATCAGAGGAGTGTGGGAGAAAGAATATGGCCTGAAAAGATGCCTATGTCCTCATCTCTTGAACCTGTGAACAGATAACCTTGCACAGCAGAAGGGACTTTGCATATGTGATGAAGTATCTTCCGAGGGAGAAATGATCAAGGATCTGGGTGGGCCCAATGTCATCATGAGGATCCTCAGAACCAGACAAGATGTTAAGAGTCAGGGGGATTTATGAGCCCAGTAGAAAGATAATACAAGATTAAAGAACACACATGGCTGGCTTTGAACATGGAAGAAGGAGAACCAGAACCAAGGAATGTGAACGTTTTCTAGAAACTGGAAAAGGCAAGGAAACACTTCTCCACTAGGGCCCCACATCTTTCAGGGGTTCTCATCTTTTTCTTTGTCCCATCTTTTCTCAACTGCCCAACACATACAGCTTGAGGATTAATAAAAACAACAACAATAGTTCCTTGGGACATCCTGTGGGGAAAGGGAACATTCCAGAAATTTAAGGAATTGCTACTACGGTTGTTAAAAATATAGAGAAGTCAAGAAGTGACAAAATGCTTGTGATACACTGACTATCGCAACTCCTACAGCTTCCCACCTACACAACTAGCCAACTTCACAACTGAAAACATTGCACTGTAAATACACCAAAACTATTTACATTCCCAGTAAAGTCTCTTAAGTTCATTCTTTAAATCAAGTTAAAATTTTTAATCTTTTGTGAGTAAATTCTGAAGTCTAAACCTTTATATTCTCAAGCACTGCCTGCAGCTCAGGAATAACTATGAATTAAACAGAATAAAACAGGTACAAATACTGACTAGATTCAGCGACTGAGTAATGTAATCAAATGCAGGTTCTCCATGCAAAAGCAAGTTTGTGAAATTAATTGGCCATCTCTAAATAGGAAGGATAAACACCCAAAATTCAATCCCTCTATATTGGTGCAATGAAGGTAAATGCTTGGCTTCCATGTATGACCATGTGTGTATGAGCACTGACAATCCCGGGGGGTGTAATGGTGCCCCCCAGAATTCTGTAAGTGAATCTAGTTTAAGAAACTGTGTCCAGTTAGCAGTTGAGAGAAATGTGATGAGCAAATCTAAAGTGATACAGTAGAGGGCAATAAAGACTAATAGGTAGATGAGACACTGCAGAGTATGTCAATGGGAACCGAATGAAAGATTTTGATTTATGGTTCCATTAGGCATAGTAGCATGACAGCATGCATAATTATAAGCAGCATATGGTCGGTAAAAATTCCAAAAATAATCTAAACAAGCACAGTCCCAGAGAAATAGACAATATAAGACAGATACTGACATTGATATACTAACTAGATACTTAGACCAAAAAAGCTGATTATTGATAATATATATTTTAAAAGGTAGTATCATATTATGTTAGGCTGGAGTTGTAAAGGTGATTAATCTGGAGAAAAGTCACACTTCTTCTCCTCTTTTCAGGAGATAGGTACTGAATTGTATTCAAAAGTATTGAATAGTATTCAATAAAGAGTATCTAGAAATTATCAAAATTTTAGAACTTGAAGGACACTTCAAGTATATGGAACTTAAATTCTAATTATTTAAATGCAGTTGGATTTAGTCTTCTACTTTAGAAGTATACACACGTACACACCAGTCACATACACACACACACACACATTCTCCAACAACTTTTCTTAGAAACTATTCTAATTTTTAACTCTGACTTGCAAGAAAACTCCTTCCTACTGCTAAAAATTATAATGGGTTTATAATGAAAAATAAGCAGCAGGAGAAATTATATAACAGTTCCTTCCTAAGATCAAATTATTTTTAGAATCAATCATATAGATTATATTAAATTTAACTCTTAACTAGCTCAAAGGCACCAAGGACCTCCCACCAAATTCTCATGCTATTTTACCCACTCCTATCTTAAATATTCTCTCCTTTCCTGGGTTTACTGAATCCAGTGTTTCTCTCAACAACAAAAATCACTGCTCTTCATTGTTTTTTATAGGTGCTCTTTCTGCCAAGCACTTTCTTACTGTTCAGACAAAAGGATTCAACTACAAGATATTTTGTTGCCTTTTTATTCTGCTTTGCAAGTATGGATTAACTTTTTTTTTTTCTAAAGATCAAATTTTGGTGATTTGAAAGTAAGTAATACAGTAAAAAGCAATCTACTTGGACTCCAATAATTTTGAACTGATGAATTTCAGTTAGGGGCTTGCTATTTTATTCTTAAAAACATATTAAGGATGGGGTGAGTTGTAAAACAATGATAAATACCAAAAAATTAGGAACTCCTTAGTCACACTCAATCCTCATGGAATTGCCAGTTACATAAAACTCACACACAAATAATAAACCATTCTCACCGATTTATATAACAAAGTCACTTAAAGAAAGATATCATTAGGGGTGCCTGCATGGCTCAACTGGTTGAGCGTCTGCCTTGGACTTGGGTCATGATCCCAGGGTCCTGGGATCGAGCCCTGCCTCAGGCTCCCTGCTCAGCTGGGAGTCTGCTTCTCCCTCTCCCTCTTTCAATCTCACTCTCACTCTCTCTCAAATAAATAATCTTTAAAAAATAAAAGACATATTAAGAATAAATTTTAAAAGATATCACAACTAATTAATATTTACTTTGTCAAGTTAAGGTTAGCATCACTAATTAAACATAGGAGTAAGTACTACACTAACTGTATGAAAGGCCTTTCTAAATTACTTCCCTTTCACTCTCTTTTATTCTGATAGCATTCCAATCCCCAGCCAACATGAGAACCTGGATATACCAGCACCTTCTCATTGAAGATGTGCAGAATCAGTAACAGCAACAGCAGCTAACATTTATCAAGGTGCCCTAACCTTCACCTGAATTACCTCATTTCATTCTTAAAATAATCCTAGGAGGCAGGTGCAAACATCACCATCATCAACAGGAATGAAATTAATAGAAGTAATGCCAGATACAACTTAATATTCTTTATCTGTGTTGACTTATTTACTTCCACAGCAACCACAGGAAGTAGGTGCTAGTGTATTTTCCTCATTTTACACATGAGGACATTGAGGCACAGAGAGGTTATGTAACTTGTCTAGCCCAAAGGCTACGAAATAGCAGACCAAGAGCAAACTCAGTTTGGCTCCAGAATCTCTGCTTGTAACCACTACAAGAGGCTGTTTCTTCTCTCATGGCAATTCTATGACACACATACTAGTCTATTATCCTCACTCAACAGAGGAGAAAACTGAGACACAGGGAATTTATGTAATTGAATGAAGACTACCTGGCTCGGAGGTAGGCAAATTCTCTTCTGTAAAGGGCCAGATAGTAAGCATTTTGGGCTTTGCAGACAATATAGGGTTTTTGTGACAACTCTTCAACTCTGCTCAGGTAACACCAAAGCAGGCATAGACATTACACAAATAAGTGAGTGTAGCTGTGTTCTAATAAAACTTTATTTATAAACACAGAAATAGGACTTTCACATAATTTTCGCATGTCAAAAAAAGTCTCTTTAAAAAACTTTTCAACAATGTACAAACCATTCTTAGGGTGCAGGACATTCAAAAACAGGCAGCAGGCCAAACTGGAAAGACCAACTATACTTTGTCTACCCCTGATGGTTTGTAATTGTTGTGCTGGTCTACTAATCCCAGGTAATCCATGTCCAGAGTTCACATTTCAAACTACTCTACTCCAAAAAACGTGCCGTGCTTCTCAAACTTGTGTGTACATAGGGGTCTTGTTAAAATGCACTTCTTTAGAATACCATATGCCTTCCTAGTCTCTGAAATCAGACCCAATGTGATTGGACAGTATGCTGCTGTCCATAACCAGGTGCTAAAACACTTGTGCTTTCCAAGCACACTATGAGTAACAGTAACCCCTTATCCTACCTGGGTGTCTCGATTTGCCTGGCAAATAGAAAAATCCTTTAGGTTACATTGTCTATAATCTTGTCAGTTCAAAGGGAACATTAGTCTGGAATTCGCATGAAATATATTTCTTACTGCCTCCATGATAGCCTAGTACAACTGAGTAATCAAACTTTTGCTTTCAAATTGGATAGCCTTTTTGCTTTCTACTTATAGTTGTAAGGCTCATGTCAGTGACAAGGAAAAGCATAGTCAGATAATTAAAGAAACTGTGGTCTTCTCACCTGATTTTTTTTTTTTTTTAGATTTTATCTATTTATTTGACAGATAGAGGTCACAAGTAGGCAGAGAGGCAGGCAGAGAGAGGAAGGGAAGCAGGCTCCCCACTGAGCAGATAGCCCAATGCAGGGCTCCATCCCAGGACCCTGGGACCATGACCTGAGCCAAAGGCAGAGGCTTTAATCCACTGAGCCACCCAGGTGCCCCTCACCTGATTTTCCTAAGCAGAGTATTGAATAGGCAAGACAAATTTCTCCCTCTGATGAGACCTAACATTAAATGCATAGGAACAACTGAATAGGCAACTGTTTTAAAAGTCCTGTGATAATTTTTCATGCTAATCAAGTTTACCCAAGGAAAAATGGAAGTAATCCCCTTTTAGAAATCTCTGCACTTCCCACTAGAAATTAAATACCCTTAACTTCTACTTTATTAAAATGTCCTTTCCTCTCCCTACAGATCTGTGGTCATATCACGAGGCTCTTTTTAGAGACGTCTAGAAAATAGAAAGACTTACATTTTGTGTGAAAAGAAAGGCTTTCTGGTTATCTTAGGAATTTATTATTTTATATAACAAAAGGTTACATTTAGTTTTCTTTTAAACCTATAATCTAGTACTCACCATCCTAACATTTGTTTTATTTTTCTGAAGAAGCCCTGAGATGCCTAATGAGAGCATTTGCTGCCTAAACAAAACACGTATTTTTTATAGCCTTTTCAAGCAGTGTTTTCAAAGGCACTGGGAGAAAGGATGATGTTGTGTGATGACTACCATTAGGATACAGTGATATTCTTTGACCTTTATTTAATCACCATCATCAAAAGGCATTTACCAGGTGCCTTGTGGTGGCAGCAGCTTATTTGCGTCACAGTGTTAAGTTCCATCCTGCCTTAGGGTTGGAAGGAAACTTGAGTGGTCACCTCATCAAACTGAGCTTCCAACCAAAAATACACTGACCCATTCAGAGAGCTCTTTCTCTCCTTTTCCAAATGGTATACAATATTTTTATGACCTTCCCTGTCAACCACTTCATAACAAGGTCAACTGAACATGAGTGAAAAAGCAGATTTTATAGGACATATCAGATTGGGTAATGCACCATGTGTGCATGTGTGTGTGCACAAACACACACACATGCACACACACACACATGCACACAGAGACTGATAAAAAAGCACAACGCCTGTCCTGGCTAGGCAGGTTGCCACATGGTTTACTGTTAGGGTAAAAAAAACCCCAAACTCAGGCTCCTGGGTGGCTCAGTGGGTTAAAGCCTCTGCATTCGGCTCAGGTCATGATCTCAGGGTCCTGGGATCGAGTCCCGCCTCAGGCTTTCTGCTCAGCGAGGAGCCTGCTTCCCCCTCTCTCTGTCTACCTCTCTGCCTATTTGTGATCTCTCTCTCTGTGTGTCAAATAAATAAATAAAATCTTTAAAAAAAATAAAAATAAAAATAGAAAACCCAAACTCAACCAAACAAAAACCTCAGAGTACAAAGTTAAGAGCAGCTTCAAAAATCCAGGGATCTGCAGCCCAGACCAGACCATACAGACTGAGACCACTGACTACTGCAGCTTACAGGGAGAAGTTCCCAAGAAATATAATTACTGGACACTAATATTTAGATGACGGGAAAAACACAAATACTAACTTCAGAAGAAAATGTGATCTATCTCCATGCAGTGACTGGAATGACAGATTAATATAATTTAATTATATAAATCTCCTCCCTGAGCTAAGCATGGGGTAACAAGTTATTTGTTTGCATGTAGATATATCCATTACCAGAACAATAAATTTGTCTCATGTGTTGAAGAGTATTTACTCCACTAAAATTAAACCAACTGACATTTGAGGGTTACAGTAAATATCTAGGGTTTGTAGGGGGTTTTTGTTTTTATTTTTGCTTGTTTGTTTGTTTTTACCATTTAGCATTCATTTACCTTCCTTCCCATAACTACATCCCATCCCTAGTTCCCTCAGGAGCAACCTCTCTCCTGCTCAGTTACCTGCTTCTACTGAAGCTGAGTCCACCTTCCAACCCTGTGGTAGGGCATGTGATCCAGGACAAACTCAGTCCTCAGAGAGTTTGCCCTAGCCACAGCTATTGGCTCAGGAGTGAGAATCTCTCTGTTCTCTTCCCCATCGTCCCTAAAACCCAGAAGACAGAGACAGGAGTTACGGCTGCTGTGTGGAGAACACATGAAGACTGAGACCAAAGTCAACACAACAAGAGGCATCAACAGGAGACAGAAAGGAACCAAATGTTGATGATATTTTTTAAAGCTCTGAATCCAGAAGGTCCTGAGGTCTGGGCTTTTCAACCTATATGAATCAATAAAGTTCTTTTCTGTTTAATTAAGCCACTAAAAAAAACTTAATTGAGGGGTACCTGGGTAGCTCAATGGGTTAAGTGTCTGCCTTCAGCTCAGGTCATGATCCCAGGATCCTGGGATCGAGCCCCACATCAGGCTCTCTGCTCAGCAGGAAGCCTGCTTCCCTTCCTCTCTCTCTGCCTGTCTCTCTGCCTACTTGTGATCTCTGTCAAATAAATAAATAAAATCTTAAAAAAAAAACTTGATTCAATGCCTTAAATTTAAATAAGAGTAATATGCCATTCATTTATATGCACAACTTCAGTCAGGTAGTGAACAAACTGTCACCTTGGCCTAACTGTATAGTTTTTGAGGTGAAGTATTATGTCTTGTATTTCTTTGTATTTCCCAAGACACCTAACAGTATATTTTTACAGCATATTCTGAAAATTTTTTTGTTTGATTTACTGACTTACCCTTTCACTTGTGAATGGGAAATCCACAGTAGATCTGAATTGGGGAAAAATAATAGCTCAGTACAATTCAAAACATGGTCTATTGTTAATGTTTATATATGACCTACCGCTACTTTTGGAGCAAATGCATACTGGCTTATTTATTCAACAGAGTGCTTTCCTGCATATCCTGATTCCAATCATGAGGAAACATCATCTTAGAAAATAACTGATCATTGTTTTTCAAAAGTAGCAAGGTCATGGAAGGTAAGAAAACTGACACAGCTTGGGAGATATGACTGAGACATGACAACAGAATACAATGTGGCATCTCAGAACAGATCCTGAACTAGAAAAAAAGACAGTAGTGGAAAAACTGATGGAATTCCAATAGGGTCTACAGATGACTTAACAGAATTCGTACACACCCATTTATAGGTTTCAATAACCGAACTGCAGCAGTATAAGAAGGTAACATTGGGAGAAGCTGAAGCAAGGCATGTGGGGACCCTCTCGGTATTTCTGTAATCTTCTTCATAGTCTGAATTTATTTTAAAATAGAGTAATTAAAAAAAAAGAGTATTGTCCTCATCCAAGTAGCTTGAATATATCCCTAATGATGTTGTTATTGCATAAGTATTTTTGGAATCTGTCAGAATTGTCCTTAGAGCAAAGATATATGTATGTAGGTATGTATGTTTGCTTATTTATTTATTTGACAGAGAGAGACACAGCCAGAGAGGGAACACAAGCAGGAGAAGTGGGAGGGGGAGAAGCAGCCAAGGAGCAGGGAGCCCCATGAGGGGCTCCATCCCAGGACTCTGGGATTATGATGGGAGCCAAAGGCAGATGCTCAGGTGCCCCTACAGCAAATTTTTAAAACAAAACAAAACAAAACAAAAAACCTCTCATTACTTTGTGAAAATAAATGAAGGAAACCCCACTGGAGATGGGGTCCAGAAGCACTGAAGGGGGAGCTCTTGTGAAGGTACCACTCTCTGCAGAGGGCAAGGCCTCCAGGAAGAAGGAAGACAAGAATGATTTCAATAAGAAAGGATTTTTTCACATAGGAATTTTATCTCCTGCTTTAAAGTAAAGGAAGAATGGTCCCTGCTTACCCAGCAACCACACACCAACCACCACATGCAGCCAATGAAAAGCCGCCACAGCCTTGAACCCGTCTTGTCCAATAAACTCCTGTTCACTACAACACTTCCCAATTTCCTCATAAAACAATAAAAACTGACTCCCCGACCCCATTTTGTCTCTTGCCTATGGTTCATCATAACTTATTTGTCTCGAATTGCAATTTCTCAGCTATTCCCAAACACACTGTTTTTTTAAACTTAATTAAAATTGCTTTGTTCTGTTTCAAGTTAACAACTTGAAAATCAGACTTACTAGTTTGATAGTTTCCTGTATTTATGTGAGGCCCCTGAAGAACCTCCGGCACTGGGAGCAATCTAAACTGTGATCCAGGAAATCTGTGTTTTAGCTTAATCACCAAGTCTAACTGAACCACTTGAAGCCAAAAGTAGGCTCAGCAGGGCTTCATCCCTTCTTAATCTATGTCTACATTTACTTCTTTATACTTAATACAAAAATGTATTTCCTGTGGGAGAAAAAAAATCAATTAATATAAATTGAATTGGAAGTAAATTACTTTATAAATGAAATTTATAAGGCTATAGATAATTGAGTCGAAAACAACAAAATCAAAAGAAAGTCATGTAATTTCTAAGTTTTATTTTTAACCTCCAAAGAATAATCAAGAGATGATCAAATTACACTGGGACTGAATGTAAATTATTTGAGTTAAAAGAATAGTTACTGAGGAAAGTTCTTCTTCCCTGCCACCCTACCCTCCTGGAAAAAAAAAAAAATTGTAGCTCTATAGGGTACAATCCATTCCTCAAACCAAAAATATTAATACTACCTCCCTAGTCCTGCAATATATTCCAAGTTTATATTACGAAGATTCAATTTTATGAAAAAACGATGAATGCTCATCTTTATTAAATTCAGCAATCATGTAAAGTATGCAGCTATATGTCTAAACTGAGTTACAGTGCAAAGATTCAAAATTCATAAGATACAGGTCTTGCCCTCAGTTGAGAAGCACAATGTCTAGTAAGGACAACAGCTATGTCAATGTACAAAATAGAAATATATGGAATAACAGAAGTTCATACGAGTCACAGAAGTAGGGCACTGGAGAAATTAATATTCTTTGGACAATGACGTTAGAGAAGGCTACTTAGAGAAGATAATGCCTAAGTCGGTCTCAATTTATGAACAAGTAAATTTGAGACTTATATAAAGTGGCTTATCCTACATCACAGGGCTAGTTTATGGAACATTCAAGAATAGAACTCAAGTCCCTGTACTGTCTCTTCAATAAAGTACTGTAATGACTTCCTGTCACTCTGTTCAAGTTAGTGAATTGTCCATTTTTAAAATATTGAGAGAAAATGCTGACAAGTAATGATGTTTCTCAGATTGTTAATGTCCACTTTATTTTTTATTTTTTTTAAGATTTTATTTATTTATTTGACAAAGAGAGAGAGCATGCACACCAGCAGGGGGAGGGGCAGAGGGAGAAGCAGCCTCCCTGCTGAGCAGGGAGCCTGACCAGGGCTCTATCTCAGGACCCTGGAATCATGACCTGAGCCAAAAGCAGATGCTTAACTGACTGAGCCACCCAGGTGCCCCTAATGACCAGTTTAGTCTTTAAGGTGCTAAGTCAAAAACCATGGTATCATCCTTGATCTGTCTCCTTCTCTCATATCCGGTAACCGGTCCAGCAACAAGTCATGCAGGGTATTCTTTCAAAATATCCATAATTCTACTACCTCTCATCCTCTCGTCACCTCTCCTATGGTCCAAAACAAGATTATCTCTCACCTGGTCTCCCTGCTCTGCTAGTCTATTCTTAACACAGCAGCCAAAGTGCTTCTACTGAGATGTAAATCTGATCCTGTTACTCCTCTACTCAGTCGCTCCCAGCAGCTTCCCATTTCACTCAGAATTAAAGCCAAAGTCCTAACAACGACCTCCAGGGCTCTATCTGGTTTAACCTCCTATTGCCTTTCTGACCTCATCTCCTACTACTCTCCTCTCCCTTGCCTCCATTTACTCTCCCAATAAATTCATTTCAATTACCTTCTCCTCTTCAATACTCTTCAAACACATCAGGCATACTCCCACCTTTGGCCTTGTACTTAATCCTTCTTCTATTCACATGCACATCTAGATCCTTCACTTCCTCCAGTAATGATCCAATAATCAATCACTCTCACAGTGAGGCGTTCCATGGCCAAATCATCTAAAATTTCACCCACACACCATGTCCCATCTCCCTTTTCTATTTTATATTTATTCTTCGTACTGAAAAATATTGAACATAGCATATAATTTATTCAAGTATCTTGCTTATCTGTCTGTACCCTCCTCTCTAATGTGGGCCCCAAGAGGGAAGAACTTTATCTTTTTTCTCCATTACTTTATCCTTAGTACCTAACAGAGTAGCACTCATTATACATTTGTGAAGGAATAAATGAGTACAGATGTCATGACAACAAAGAATAAGTTCTTTCAAAGGGCTGGAAAGAAACAGTTTCTTTGAAAAGATGAACCAAACTGATAAACCTTTAGCCAAACTCATCAAGAAAAAGAGAAGACTCAATAAATAAAATCAGAAACAAAGGAGGAGAAATAACAGCTGACACTACAGAAATACAAAGGGTTATAAGAAAACAATTATGAGGGGTGCCTGGGTGGCTCAACCGGTTAAGCAGCTGCCTTTGTCTCAGGTCATGATCTTAATATCTTCATACGGAGTCCCACATAGGGCTCCTTGCTCAGTGGGGAAGCCTACTTCTCCCTCTGCCTGCCGCTCCCCCTGCTTGTGCTCTCTCTCTCTCTGATTAAAAAAAATTATGAAAAATTATATGCCAACAAATTGGACAAACTAGAAGAAACTGATAAACTCCTAGAGACATATACCCTCCCAAAACTGAATCAGGAACTAACAGAAAATCTGAACAGACCAATTATTAGACATGAAATTGATTAAGTAATCCAAAAACACTCCCAATAAATAACAGTCTAGGACCAGGCGGCTTCACAGGGAAATTCCACTCAACATGTAAAAAAGAGTTAATATCTGTTCTTCCCAAAATATTCCAGAAATGGAAAAGGAAGGAAAGCCTCCAAATACATTCTACAAGCCAGCATTACCCTGATACCAAACCAGACAAAATCACTACAAAAAAAGAGAACTACAGGTCAGTATCTCTGATAAACATAGATGCAAAAATCCTTAACAAAATATTAGCAAACCAAATTAAGTAATACATTAAAAAAATCATTCACCATGATCAAGTGGGCTTTATTCCAGGGATACAAGGGTCAATCAATATTCACACATCAATCAATGTGAAACATCACATTTATAAGAAAAAAGGTAACCATCATATGATCATCTTGCTAGGCAGAAAAATCGTCTAACAATAAAATTCACTCATGATTACAACTCACAACCTAGGTTAAGAGGGAACATACCTCAACATAATAAAGGCCACTTATGAAACCCACACCAACATCATACTCAATGGTGACAGACTGAGAACTTTTCCTCTAAGATCAGAGATAAGAGAAAAATGTCCACTCTTATCACTTTTATTCAACAGAGTGCTGGAAGTTCTAGCTGCAGCATCAGAGAAGAAAAAGAAATAAAAGGCATCCACATTGGTAAGGAAGAAGTAAAACTTTCACTATTTGCAGATCACAAGACACTACATATGGAAAATTCTAAAGACTCTACATAATAACCACTCGAACTGATGAGTAAATTCAGTAAAGTGACAAGATACAAAATTAGTATGTGGAAAACTACTGCACTTCTATACACTAATAACAAAGTAGCAGAAAGAGAAATTAAGAAAACAATCCCATTTATAACTGTACCAGAAAGAACAAAATATCTAAGAATAAAATTAGCCAAGATGAAAGACCTATACCTTCACATATATAAAAAACAAGCCCATGCTCAGTGATAGCGAGTAGGAACCAGAGATGATAATCCATGCCTAATATCTACTAGTACCCAACTATTTGTTAAATAAATATATTAATAATAACACAGGAGATTTCTTCTAGCTTCAGGATAAGATCTGCTATTTAACACCTATGAAGTCAACACAAAAAAGGCCCATGGATGGCACTGCCAAGAGTCTCCCCCAACTGACACTTACATGGTGTTAATGTCAAGGACCATGGAAAAATCAAAGGGTGGCTGTGGTAGGGTGATATCTGTCATGTCAAAATTCCTCCAGCCCATGAAGAAGAGAAAAAGCCATAATAGAAGTCAATAAATAAATGGTTTCTTCTTTATGTATTTTTTGTTCCAATTGCATGGTGTGTGTGTGTGTGTGTATGTGTGTGTGTGTGCATGTGTGTGTATGCAAAACACTCCACAAGGAACAGGTTTCCTTTCTTCTCACAAAGATACATCTATAATCCATGATTTTGTGTGGTCTAGAGATAAACAACATACATTTCCCTCATAGTTTGGTTTTACTCCATTAACTCTACTACCAATTTCTTATGACAAAATAACAATTAAAAAATCCCTACATCGTAAGATATTTTGAGGATTAGTACAATACTGGACTTGAAAATGTTTTTGTAAAGTATTAAGTGCTCTTCTTATTCCAAAGGAAACATCTGTGGAATACTTTCCACAAATACAGACTACAGGCTACAGGCTACAGACAAAACAATGGGAATATAATCTGAGAATTCCAGAAATAATTGTGTTAAAGTAAAATCCATACATAAACAGCAAAATCAAAGATAGGTTCACTTAAATGTGAGGGTAAAAGATGAAGGTGTGTACTTGCATTCTGCAATGCAGAAGCATTTGTGGGTTGTTTTTTGTTTTTGTTTTTGTTTTTAGCATTTGTGGTTTTGAGTGAAACCGATTATGTATTGATGAAGAAACTGAGTTATGAGTAATAACTATTTGTTGCCCAGATGATTCAGGCTTAGGACTCAGATTTTCCTGACTCTAAAATACAAGGATAAAGCACATACTGAGCTTTAACTATGTGCCAATATTGCTATACAAGGATAAAGCACATACTGAGCTTTAACTATGTGCCAATATTGCTTTAAGTCTTTATATGGATATCACAATGATGTCGCTGCTCTTATAATCCCTCTTTCCCTTGACAGGAGAAACAAACTGTCTTGACAAAGAAAAATTAAATAATTTAGAAAGGCCACATAGCTTGGAACTGGCTCAAGTAGAATTTGAACCCAAGCAAACTAATAGCCCCACGATGCTCTCAATCTCTACGCTCCTTCTCTAAGTAGAGATAGACTGTCAGCCTTTCCTCATGCCTTCTTATTCTCATGGAAAATTAGTTCTTAGGGTAGAAAAAATCTTAGCACAACCATCCAGCACCTCCAAAGGGCCACAGGAAATAAACAGATACACTAAATCTGTGGTCTTAAAATTCTACTAAAGAGAGGAAGAGATTAGGAAAAAGGTCTAAGAAGGCTCCTTATGAGAAAGGAGGGGCAATTATTAGAAGTGCTGAAAATACTGCCTCAGATCAATACCTCTTAACCTAAAAGAAGTCAACACTTACTCTGTGTATTAAGTTGAGAATGGACTCGATAAACCCCCATCCCATTAAATTCTTTCCCATAACCCTTGAAGAGATGACTAATGGAAGGTCACATGGAAGAATCGTTGAAGTAGAGGATCTAGCTTTATGAAGGCTGACAACCAGCCTCTCTGCCTGCATTTTTCCTGCAGCCTCCTTGATTTGCTGGTTTTTTTTTTCCTAAAATGTATAAAATACAGGCTTAGGAGAACGAGTACTCAGTGGAGTGCAGTGGAAAAGGCACAGTATTTGGTAACAGAAGAGTGGAGGGGACATCCGCCATTTACTAGTACTGGCAAATCATTTCAAATCCTTAGAGTAGCAATTCTCTCATCTATAAAATGGAAGCAATAAAGAATGAGGAAAGGCATAAATAACAAAGATGTATGTTTAATGTCAGGGTAGTGTTATTACTGGAAGGAATGTCAGTGGTTGTGCTACTGAAATACAGTAATAATTATGCGTGGAATTTAAGAAAGAAAACAGATGAACATATGGGAGGGGGGGAAAAGAAAACAAAGGAGAAAGGGAAACTAGAAGAACAACAGAGAACAAACAGGGCTGTTCTCAGAAAGGCGGGTGGGGCTGGGCTACATGGGTGATGGGCACTAAGGAGAGCACTTCTGATGAGCACTGGGTGTTGTAAGTAAGTGATAAATTACTAAATTCTACTCCAGAAACCAACACTGCACTATATGTTAGCTAACAAAATTAAGTAAAAATATACTCTTCTTCAGGCAATAAATAATAAATAAATGTACATTGATATATTATCACATTTGAGCTTAAAAATAAAGTGGAACAATCAATTTCTAGGTCTCTTGAGTGCATAGGAAAAACAGAGTTCAGAGAACTTAGTGCATCACCTAAGGTCACATAATTAGCGAGAGTCAGAACCATGTCATCTATCCTGAGGCAGTGCTCTTCCAGGCAAATCTTTCTATTAACCATCAGTACAGTAATAAAGTGGTAAATCTCATTGATTTTCTAACATATTAATTGGCTTCAGAACAACAAAATTAGTGATGAAGTTGAGAAAATGAGTAAACATTCCCACCATGACAAGGTTTTTGCTACTAAGATTCATTCTTCATGGGCTCTTAATAGATTTTTAAATACTTTAACCAAGTCTTGTATTATATTTGCTGTTCACTCAGAGAAGCATGTGTTCTCTCAAAAGTTGGCCACAATAACTGAAGAATATATGAACAGGTAATGACGGAAACAGAGGGGGGTAAATAAAGTAACACATTTGATGCAGAAATTACAATTATGAATTCAATACAGTATTTCATTTATGTTTTTACATATTGCCTAAAGTTTAAAAATCAGATAAACTTTTAAAGGTTAACAGAGATTATTGCAGGGATGTAAACATACAAAAGTGAAAAATCTCACTTCATTTCTCTAAATGACCTTAATTCTGCTAAATTATTTACAGAGATAAAAATCTCCTGAAACTGATCATTATCCTTTCCCAAAATAGTTTTGAGGCATGCAAAACAGACCAGTAGACCAGCCAAGCAACCAAAACCTGTCTCTGAGATCACCGAAGATCTTCTTGTATTATAAAAATAACTCATTAATACTAATTAAAAAATGAATAATGAAAAGGAAATAAATCCATCAGCATACAAGTCAGTACCCTTTTCTCTAAGCATAAGCTTCAAAAATACAGTTCATATAATATCTTTAGATGTTTTCTTATAGGTGTTAATGAATAATTGTGGTATTAGTCAGATCTGATTCACACTCATTAAGGAGTAACTTCCTTTGGTGCAACTGCTCTTGGACGAACAGATTCTCAAATATATGTGTTTGGCTATGTCTCCCTAGTGTTCTTTCCTTCAGGCTAAAGGAAGGAACTGCTTGTTCAACTTCTTCCTATCTTAAATACATACATAACATATAACTAATACACATTTTATATTAACTTAATATATACTTACACATTAATTTACCACATCACTTTATATTTAATAAGTATATAATATAAAATAGATAATGTATAATTATATATATGTAAATAAAAATAAGTATCTTCTACATATTAATCTGTACATATAGGTTCTAAGTAATGTTTTTCTCTGTGAGATTTTATATAAGCTTATGGAAGTAGAGTTGAATGCCACTTGATTGTACTGTTTAACCAGGTCAATATACATTTGAGTAATGACTATGTACCTCAAATTTGACCAGCACCTATGGAAATAAACAAAGTAGTATAATGTATGGCAATTTTTTTCGATTGATTTATAGTCTAGTTGGAGATATTCAATTTTAAAAGTACACAGGATGATCCTAGTATAATTAAATACTCCATTATTATATTAATAATACCTGCAATAGGAATTTATAGAATTATCAAGAACAGGTCACATATGCCACAATTTCTATTGCCTTGCCCATGGCAGACATCACTAACAGACCACTGTACTGAATGCTGAGTCCAGACCTAGGACTTTAGAACCCCTCCATAGGTGAAGTACATTAAAGAAGTAATGAAGGTAAGTTTGGTGCGTTACTACTGGAGTTCAGCCATCCAGTGCTAAATTAGCTCTTGGAAACTGAGAAATATGTTAAATGTGCTTAATGTATTTTTCCTCAAAATTTACTGCTGGTTTTGTTACTGTTATAGGTTATTATTATAGGTTTTATAGAAACAACTTGTTTTTAAGCGAAATTCCTTATAAGAAGTTTGACTCATGATAACATGTTTCAATAAAATTCCTCAATGCCCCATTAAAGATAGAATTTATTCTCTTTCAGGTTTCTAAATTTAGTGTTTAGAAATGATTATAACAATAGGTTGCATCAGGGCGCCAGAGTGGCTCAGTTAAGCATCTGACTCTTCGGTGGGCTCATGTCAGGACCTCAGGGTGGAGATGGTGCTTCACACTGGGCATAGAGCCCGCTTGATATTCTCTCTCTCCCTCTCTCATTGTCCCTCCCCAACTCTCTCTCTCAAATAATAACAATACTAATGCTAACACTAATACTAATAGTTTGTCCATCAGTAATCATAGAGGGACCTAAATGAACTTCTATAAAACCAGGGATAGTATGAGATGCTTTTTGTTTCCACAAAGGAAATAGTAAAGAGAAAAGTTACATACTTTTCCCAAGGTCACAACTAGACACACACACACACACACACACAGTATGCTCAATCATTTGATATCACTTTCAGATTTTTTAAAAAATATTTTATTTATTTATTTGACACAGAGAGAGAGAAAGATCACAAGTAGGCAGAGGCAGGAGGCGGAGGAGGAGAGGCAGCCTGCTCCCTGCTGAGCAGAGAGCTCGATGCGGGGCTCGATCCCAGGACCCTGGAATCATGACCTGAGCCGAAGGCAGAGGCTTAACCCATTGAGCCACCCAGATACCCCTCCCTTTCAGATATTTTATTTGCAGAGTTACTCTAAGATATCTAGCTCCTTTTCTGTATTCCTTTGGTAGGGGCTAGTTTACACAGGCTGAGCCTGAAGATACAGAACAGTGAAAGATGTTTAATCAAAGTTCGTAGAATTTTCATTAGAAAACCACTGGTGGCTCCATGGTAAAAGCTTTATGTCTCCACAAGAACCCTCGCCACAGTGAGTATGGGGGCGGGGGTGGAGGGGGATAAATTCAAAAGAGGTAAAAAGGCACAGCCCAGAGACAGTCTGAAATCTCTGCTGTGCAAGACAAGTGGAAGTGTCAGCCTTTCTTAGTACATTTCATAGTGCAAATATCATACATCTGCATCTAAGAAATATCTGAACCGCCGTGGGGATGATTCTGGCTCATATGTCAGTCACCTGTCTTAGGCCAGTGTACATGCCTGGTTCATTCTGAGCACAGGGAAGGATTTTGTCTTACAATAAGTTTTTTCCTTAATGAGACACAGTAAGGAAAACCCCAAGCTTTGAAACATCCTAGCATGGTGTATGTTTATTAGCTTACTTGTATAAAATGATAACAATTTTTAAAAAAATGGTTTCATCAGCAATGTACTTAATTTTGCCCAGGCACAAGGCACGGGGTTTAGCCATTTTTAGAGACTGCTTTTTAAAGTCCCTAGCCACCATTAGAAATGCTTCTGAAACCAAGGCTACAGGGTGGCCCTATCACTTGACTTGATATAAATGTTTTCCAAATGCTAGGCAATGGCATGCAGGAACAACCCAGGTCTTCGAGTCTCATCAGAATCCACTGCGCTCTTTTCCACGCAGTTCCCAGGTAACTGGAAGCAGAACACAGGGTACAGGGTACTGTGAGTTACATTTCTTATACATAAAAAGATGATTATGGAATTTAATCCTGCCCTTGGAAATTGATGGTGGCAGCCTCAGATAGTGTCCTTAAAGGCTTTCCAGATATTTCCAGGCATAAAGATATCCTCAGTGATCTATCCTCTGGGTCACTGTCAAGTCATGAAGGCACTGTTTGAACGTGCTGGTGTCAAAGATAAATTTAGAGTAAACTACAAGCGACAGACTGGAATCCACGAGGCTAGGACCACTTCTGTCTTGTCAGCCACTGCATCTCTTATACCTAGCTGCAAGCAGGCACTCGGTATGCACTTACTACGGTCAGCTGACCATCAACTCTACGGCTAGCAGGAAGGAGACACCTAGGAATGCTCTACCTGCCACCCCTTGACTTTCAGCACGTGCAACACAGCTGGCTGGTGGCACTGGGTAAACAGTGAGGGTTAACCATGATGTCATTTTTCTGGCAGCCTTCGCTAGATCACAAGAAGTGTCTTTTATTAAAAGATTGTTTTTAGTGAAGAAATACAAACTGTGACAATGGATGCAACAGGAAAAACCTGGCATGGATTCACGAGGCCATGTCATTATAGACACTGAGCTGAACAAACAGCGGCTATGCTAGGTCCTGGGCCTCAAGATATTGGCCCAGCTTGTCCCTAGTGAAAGTCTGCTGGGTAAGACAGAGAATGGTTAGCTAATTACAAATGAGAATAGGAAGACAGACAGTCACTCCTAACCTTTGGTGCCCAAAGCCAGGCTATGCTAGTAGAAAAGCAAGGTGGCTGGAAGGAAGTAGCTTGCTCACCTGAGTCCAAGTGCCTGTGCCTGTGCAGTGACTGGCACGCTGGGGGTAGGTAGTAAATTGCTATAATCAGTACATAAATATCAAATGAGTAAGCCTTAGTCCAAAAGTGGAGAAAGACTGAAAATTTTTTTATTAAAGTTATATTAAAAATGTGATTAAAAAAAGGTGCCAGTCAGATATCTTAGCTCCTCAATTAGAGGTCAGTTAGTGATGCATCTTTATGCAAAATGCTCAGAATAAATACAACTGCAGTTCATAGGAAACACACACACACACACACACACAATTTATTTGGTCTCTTGAATTCCTGAGACCCCATTCATCTCTTATCCCTGGTTGACATGGGACTCTGATAAGAATCCAGCTGAAAGAGGGACTAGGGGGAGAGACAAAGGTTCCACAGGCAATCAAACAGCTGCCTAATTTGCTGTGATGGAATTTATCACGGATGGTTGTTCTGGACGTCACAGAAGCTACAAAGACAAAATGCAGGTGGAACTGTGATGTGGGGGAGAAAACTACAATAGCTCTCAAGACAGATTCAGTTTGTCTTTTTCCTTGAAACTACACTGATGCTATTAATTTGCACATAATCATTTCATCAATAATCCAGACAATGGGACTAGATTTACTAAAATTCAATTATTTCATCATTTCTTTCCAGTTTCCTTGTTACTGTGTAAATGATCAAATGTTGGGTTTTGGGGTGGGTTTTTTTTTGGCAAATAATATTTATTTGCTTCTGGTTAAATATACTAGAAGAAGCTCGGAAAATCCTTAGTGAAAAGCTGTGAGCTTGATCATATGACTCAAGGAACAGATTTAAGAATCATCAGAGGGAGCAGGAAGTGGGTATGGTAGGGAAGGACAATATCTGCATTCTATTCCTGTTGTCTGCATCCTCTGGGTGACCTAGGATGACTCACATCTCTCTTTCTGAGTGCCTGAAGTGACTCAGTTTTTTTTTTTAATTCTCTATTTAATTCTATATCATACATAGATCATTTCCTCTGGAAAGCAAAAAAGAAAGAAAATACGAAATGATCTTTTTTAGTTCTTTCTTCTATCTGTACTCCAAGTCAGTTATTAACTCCATTGTTTAGGAGATTGAAGTGAAATGTCATTACATTTACAGCATCTAATAGTAAAAAACAAACAAACAAACAAACAAACAAAAGCAAAAAAAAAACAGTGATGAAAATATTGTGGAAAGTAATTTTTAAAGGTTTTGAATTATGGGACGTGAAGTATGACTTTTAAAGTCCAGAAGAAAAAAAATCCCTATTGGAATTGGGGAATTAGTTTATCTATCAGGAAAACACTAAATGTATCTTTTATGGTATCAGATTCAGTGGATCATAATCTAAAAAACACATATTCTCAAACTTCTGTGTCCATAGGAATTATCCAGAACCCCGGGACTCCGAAGCTCGGGCATTTCTATCCAGTAACGCCTGCAGGTTGGACCAGACAACATTTTCAGTGACACCGTCCCAGGCGGTCACCACCTGTGCCTTTGTCAGGATCTCTGAGAGTTACAGTAACATGTATAAGTAGAAAGACTCATGGCTAGCATTAGGGATTTAGACACAGACTCTTTGACACTTGTTAATGAAAGGAGAAGGCACTTTTAAAAGATGGGCATTTGACCTTGGCTAATGTTTTTATACAAAATATAAAGTGTATACAAATATACAAATATACAAATATAAAATATAAAGTGTATACAAAACGCTCAGAGGGACCCAAAGAGGCAGAAACTGAGATCATCTGGGGAAGCAAGGAAGGCGGGCTTGGAGATGGCACTTAAATTGATCATGAAAGGCTGGTGTTGCTTTGAGAATAGAGAAGTAAATTTCATGCGAGTGAGTAGGAATGAGGGCAAAAGCACAGGGTTGCAAAAGTATCTATTTGCATTCACAAAATCTTGTAGTTCAGTGAAAGAGTGTGTGGGACTGAGCGGAGGGGAAAACAGACTGAAGTGTAGGCTGGGGTAAGAGTCACAGCAGCATGCATTGAGTCCATACACAACTCACTTCATCGATTTTGAGATGGACTTTATTCTCTTAACCTTTAACACCTTTGAAATGAGGATGTGGTTGGGCAGGTGGCATTTATTATATTGCCATCCTTGTGAATGCATATAAACACTTGCAAAAAGGATGCCAGCAGCTTGGAAGAATTTTTTTTTTTTTTTTAGACTTTATTTATTTATTTGACAGAGAGAGATCACAAGTAGGCAGGGAGGAAGGCAGAGAGAGAGGGGTTTGCAGGCCCCCTGCCAAGCAGAGAGCCTGATGCGGGGCTCCATCCCAGGACCCTGAGATCACGACCCCAGCCGAAGGCAGAGGCTTAACCCACTGAGCCACCCAGGCGCCCCATGGAAGAAGATTTTTTTAAAGAGACATTTCACCACCGGGGCACAGTGGGTTGAGCCTCTGCCTTCAGCTCGGGTCATAATCCCAGGGTCCTGGGATGGAGCCCTGCATCGGGCTCTCTGCTCGGTGGGGAGCCTGTTTCCCCCTCTCTCTCTGCCTGCCTATCTGCCTACTTGTGCTCTCTCTGTGTCAAATAAATGAATAAAACCTTAAAGAAAAAAAGAGATGTTTCACCACAAATAATCCTAATGCGAGAACAATATTATGCGGCACGAAACATGGCTACCCATAACTCAGAGATAGAAAGACATTCAGAAAAGGCAGGCTTTCACTACAAAGTTGTAAGATCAACCTAAACTTAATTAAATTTATTTTGCTTGTATTCTGTTTTTTACTTATTTAAGAACTGACAGATAATAAAAACTTTGTTCTTTTTTTGTCTGTCTTCCCTAAAGAAGTCTAAAAAGTCTGTCAGGAAGAATGAAGTTAAAACTCAAAGGGATAAAAGAAAGAAAGAATCATGCCATAGTTTAATTTGCAGATTATTTTTCCTCATGGTCCATAAGAAATGGTGTGTTCTGTGATCATGGTCATCTTGGATTTGATGAAATAGCTTATTCGGCATGGGGAATGTGTGCCCAGGATCTGCCATGCTCTATGCTAGGTGCTGGGACTAATGAGCAAAATGGGATGTATCCCGAATCTCACACTGCTACCAGCTTACAGTCTTGATGTGGGGCTGAAAGCCTGAACTATGTGTTCTACAGGGAACCTCTGAGGGTTTAAAGAGCAGGAATGATATCATGAGGTATGTTTTGAGGGAACTTAGCTCTAGCATTGATATATAGGACAGAAGGCAGGAAAAGGCACTGCTGGCACAGAGAAAGATCTTGAAATGGTTCGTGTAAGATAAAATGGGGGCCCGAATTAAGGCATGGCCACAGGAAGAGAAAAAAAAAGGATTTAAGCAACATGATTGCCACTGCTCATAGTTCTTGATCAAAGAAAACCAGCAGACAATTTAAACTCCCTCAACACTGGTGGAAATACAGTATAGCATTTGAGAGCTATTTAATCACCAAACAGATTTTTCATTTTCAAAGTGGTACGGGCACTTTGGCCTGAAATCTTCCAGCACTGAAGATAAGGCACTGTGCTAAGCCCTAGGAATTAAAAGAACTGAGTCTTCCCAGGTGAAGGGGGAGAGAGAGAGAGAGAGAGAGAGATGATGTGATTATACCGATGTGACGGTGTGCAGTAAGAGCTAAGGTAGGCCCTGGGAGAGCTCAAATTGGAAGCAAGGCCCAGAGATGGGAACAATCTCCAAGGGGAAGTCACATCTGACCAGAGGCATGTAGAAGTGCAAAGAGCCCACAAGTTAGACATTACAAGAAAGGGCATTCTGGTCAGAGGTAAGCCTGTGGAAAAACACAAAGCTGAGAAAGAACAAAGAATATTTGAAGCAATTTTTAATATATGGATATGCCTATCACCAGTGGGGAGAAATAAAGGGACCTTCCACCCAAAGGGCCTTACTTCACATTAAAGTGCTTCAATTTAATTCTAGAGCACTACAGACCCACTAAAGGATTGCTTATATTCCAATTTATATCATTTGAATAGGCCTTTAAAAATTTTTATAACTCTAAATTGGACACATAAAATCAACTCTGAAAGGAGTTTTTAATCACGTTTCAAAATAAACAATAAAGGGGTGTCTGGGTGGCTCAGTCAGTTAAGTGTCTGACTTTGGCTCGGGTCATGATCCCAGGGTTCTGGGATTGAGCCCCGCATTGGGCTCCCTGCTCAGCAAAGAGCCTGCTTCTCCCTCTCCCTTGCCTGCCACTCCCTCTGCTTGTGCTCTCTCTCTCTCTGTCAAATAAAAAAAATAAAATATATTAAAAAATACATTATAAAAAGCAAGGGAAGTGATCACTAATATGTCCTATTAAACTATGCAATTAATTGAGAATGCTTCTGAAACTGCAAAGTTCCAGGAGTGGTAAATTGGTGACCAACTTAAAATTTTATTCCTTTATAAGTGTAGTAGCAAGTAGCCGTGGGTTGCTCTGTTTTCAGAATTATTCCATGATACAGTTCAAAGTAATAGGAAAGGTACCTACAGATAGTGGTCTAATGATCCTTTTTTATAAAGATAACAAAATATGGGGAAAATTTCCAGTTTATTCAAAGTTTCTCTTTTATATTTCTGAACATACTATAAAGATATATATATATACACACACATATATATATACTTATATATGTGTATATATGTATGTATATACATATGTATATATATATATATTTATAAAACAAATGATTATTTTAACATCAACATTCTGTGATGCCACCAACTTTGGCTTTCTTTTTCAATATTCCTCTGGCTATTCGAGGTCTTTTCTGGTTCCATACAAATTTTAGGATTATTTGTTCCATTTCTTTGAAAAAAATGGATGGGATTTTGATAGGGATTGCATTAAATGTGTAGACTGCTTTAGGTAGCATAGACATTTTCACAATATTTGTTCTTCCAATCCATGAGCATGGGACATTTTTCTATTTCTTTGTGTCTTCCTTAATTTCTCTCATGAGTACTTGATAGTTTTCTGAGTACAGATTCTTTGCCTCTTTAGTTAGGTTTATTCCTAGGTATCTTATGGTTTTGGGTGCAATTGTAAATGGGATAACATCAACATTCTGGTTTGCTGTCATGTTTATAGAATAGATTTTAAAATAGTGCTGTTTTTGAGTTCAGATTTACATGGATTTCACAAATTTAAGAAATTCCAAGGGCATACAAAATTCAGCTAATATCATCTTCCCTTTGGTGTATTAGGTCAGCACCCATCTGACATAATTTTAAAATTACCATTGAATAATGAACCACTTCTTTATCTTGAGTCTTTGATTGAACACATGACCTTCCAAGAAAGAAATCAAACTCAGATGGAATCAGGAGCTAGACCATGGTTTGTGTGCTCCACACAAGAATTGTTTTGAAATATCTGGTAGACCCTGGGACCCTGCACTTTGGACACAGCAGGCATCTAGTCAAGGGTTTCCTCTTCCCCCACATAGTCTCATGTCCACATGTGGTTTTAGCTTACCCACCCCCCCGACCCCAGCTGCTTGAGCACATCACAGCCTTCCTGACATTATACCATATTTGTTACTTACATGTGTAACTCAGTTTTACCCACTAACCTGTAACACTCTGGAGAGCAAGAATCATGTTTCATTCATTTTTTCATCTTTTTATAACAAAAAGTCAAATGTCTTGCCAAAAGAAAGCTTAAAAGAATCTATGTTGAAGTAAACTACAGATATGTGTATAACACTTACAATTTTATTCCTAGTATCAATAGATGCTAGCATTTCTAGTAAATAATTAAAATTTTATACTATATAAACTTTCTTATTTTTATTTTTATTTTTATTTAATTTTTTGTGCTATCTTAAATAATTAATGTTCCCATCAGCATATTTCAACATCATCAAAACTATTTGAGAAAGGAAAAGGGGAAAAAAACCCATCCTATTACTTTATTTTTTTATTAATTATTTTTGTCCTATTACTTTATATAAATTGCTTTACAACTGAGCTGGCTTTGAAGTGAATGATAATGTATATGCAAAGTTTCTCAAAATGTCAAAAATTACAGAACAAATCTTTGAGTCTAAAGAATGTATGTTTAAAGAATGACCCCTTTGATGTGTTTTCTAAAGAAGTTTTTGTTTCTAAGTGAGTAGAATTCATCTGTATAACTAAAATATATATTTACATTAGAGCCAGTGTGTGTGTGTGTATATATATACACACATACATATATGTATGTGTATATATATAGAATAAGATTTCTAATATTATGTACTCAGATGTGGCCTTAAATGGCAGATGGTCCAGAACAGAATGTTCACAGCATCAGTGTTAAAACTCACATTCTCAGATGATTGTATTCTTGTCATCACCTCAAGAGCATATTTTTTTTGTACCAAACCCTGAGTGAATAAACACAATATAAATTTTTTTTCTTCAGACATTTAAGATGTGAATAAAGTCAGGCTCCTCCTCCAGCTTTGATGGGTTCCACAGGAGCACAAAGAATGCGTTACATTCTTGTGTTACATTCTTTGTCAGTTCCTGGTTCTTGAGAGAAACAGTACTGAGTATGTCTGCTGCTTTCCAGAACATTGCCAGATATGCAAACTTGCTTCAGCTTCAGAAGTAGTTAAAGCCACAGAAACAATTCAATGAGCTGCTTATTCTTCAGAAATAAGAAAATGGAATTAGTCTTCTGAGGCACAAAGAAGAAACACTAATCACTACAGAGTAGTTTTGTTTTCAAACTAAAAAAGAAAAAAAAAACCAACTCTTTAAGAGCTCTGTGAGGGGCGCCTGCGTGGCTCATTCGTTAAGCATCTGCCTTGGGCTCAGGTCATGATCCCAGGGTCCTGGAATGGAGCCTCACATCGAGCTCCCTGCTCAGTGGGAAGCCTGCTTCTCCCTCTCCCACTCCCCTTGCTTGTGTTCCTTCTCTCACTGTCTCTCTCTCTGTCAGATAAATAGTTTTTTTAAAAAAAGAACTCTATGAACTGGAAACACAGATGTATTTAGGGGAAAATCTATACTCAGGAGGTCCCAGGACGACTTAGAGATGTTTGTTTGCTCTACATGAAATGCTGACTGGTCCCATAGGAGGCATGGGACTTCGCTGTAGAGAGTAAACTGTTGTATCAGTCATGGGAAACTTATTCTTAACACAGAATACCCCAGGCAATGTGTTTATTTCAGAGCTTCTTGGCCTTGTTTATTGTTTTAATTGCTTCCGTTTCTCCTTTTCAATTCAAAGTTTAGGACTGCAATGACTTAGTGTTGTTTTTTTGTTTTTTTGTCTTACCAGTAAAAACAACATTAAATAGCAATATCCTAACTTTTATATTTCTTACAGTCCTTCGATTTGCTTTAAAGAATCTAAACTGAGATACTACACACAGACAAACATGATAAGATCACTTACAGACTTTAAGGTGAGGAGGAGCATTTTAAGATATGTGCCCTTGGGATGTGGACAGGCATAATTTTGATCAAGAAATCACTAAGAAATTGCAGTATTATGAGGAATGTCTTCATTGTGACACCTTAGCTTTGATTAAAGCATCTGGCTCATCTCACTCTCTGTCAGGTGTCTATTTCAAGCTCTTAGACAACTGAACATCCAGTTATTCAAACATCCATCATAGCATGAATAAATTATGGTTTATTCATCCCATGAAATATTATGCAGCAATGCAAAGATGAGCTATAACTCTACTGGCCTGGAGTAAGCATCACTCTACTATGACATGTAATTTGGGGAGAGAGAGAGAGAGAAAGAGAAGGAGGGAGTGTGTGTGAGCAGAGGGGAGGGACAGAGAAAGAATCTTAAGCAACGGGGCTCAATCTCATGACCCTGATATCATGACATGAATCAAAATCAAGAGTCAGACCCTTAACTAACTAAGCCACCCAGGCACCCCATTCACAGTATGCTTTTGTTTTTGTTTAAAATATGGATGGATGTGGGAGAGGATATAAGTGTTGTTTAAGTATGAAGAAAAATGTGGAAGGATAATCTCTACTGCCAGGAGAGTACGTTTAGAAAGGGGATATGGCATAACTTATTCTGTATACCTTTTTATACTGTTTTATTTGCATGAATAAGCACATATTTTATAATCTGAATATCTAATGAAGAAAGTGTAAGTGGAATTTTTCAAAATTAATCTTGATCTGAGTTTGTTTTTAATTTTATTAATCTATTACCAAGCTACTGTTGACCCTACTGCCACCATTTACTAGTTGTGTAAGACTGGGACAATAGGGATTATTACAGGGATTATCACACCAATCTCATAGAAGTGGTTGTAATCACTGCTGACACATGTAAAGCACACTAAAGAATAGTGACTCATATTAAACAATAAATATCATCTTCTAGTATAAGTGGGGGCTATCTGAAGAAATAATTTGCTAAGGTTTCTGGGAAACTCCACCAGTTTTGTGAATAAAGCATATTCAATGTGGCTACCTACTTTTGGCTCAGAACTTTGGATAGTTTTCCTCATTTAAATATTGATGGAAGGAAGGCAAGAACTGTACGTTTTTCTCATTATTAAACAAAGAATCAAAAGTGATCAAACTGGTAACATCTGCTGAAGCAGATTAATTCTTAATTAGGAAATTTTAACCCCCAAAGTATCTTTTTAATTCAAGCAATATATATATATACACACACACACATATACATATGTATATATATGCACATATATGTATACATACATATGTATACATGTACATATGTATGTATACATATGTATGTATATTTTAAAGATTTAATTTATTTATTTGACAGAGATCACAAGTAGGCAGAGAGAGAGAGGAGAAAGCAGGGTCCCCATGGAGCAGAGAGCCCAGTGTAGGCTTGATCCCAGGACCCCGGGATCATAACCTGAGCCAAAGCCCAGAGGCTTTAACCCACTGAGCCACCCAGGCACCCCAAAATCTATATAATTTTAATTAAGTTCCCAGATGACTGTGGTTTTTTGGCTTTTAAGATATAAATTCGTGGTCACCTTTAAAAGTCTAGCCAGGCAGCTAAATGCTAATTAAGTAATCTGGTTAAATACTCAAGTTGCAAAAATTATGTTTTTTTTCCCTCCTTCAACGTCTTTTTTTTCCCCACTTCAAAACTCTGCATCAGAAGGAAAAAAGCTTTAATTATTTAAAACAATGTAACACTGTAAGATAATTTTGATACCTAAATAATGTTAAAAATATCAATGCTATTGACTACATCTTACCAAAATAAAAAAAGAAAATGCAATCTTTATAGTAAAAAAAAAAAAAAAAAAAAAAAAAAAACTTTTAATAAAAAAAAAAAAAAAAAAAAAAAGGATAATTAGTGAGTAAAGAGAATTTAGTTTACTTCTGAGGTAGGAGATGAGTTCCTGCACCTCTGTTATATCTAATATTCCAAAGGATCACATGGGCACTACCACTGCTGATAAACAACTGAAAAAGCAAGAATATCCAACAGATTTCTGTGTTGCTAGACCTACACCATTGTTGGTTTAAAACAGAAAGTACTCAGAAAACTATTATTCTCAGAAAAATGTAGACAAAAATTTTCATGACTTGTTTTTTCAAGTAATTACTTAAAAATGATTTTAAATAATGTAAGCTCAACAGAACATACTGAAATATATATTAAGTGTTTACAATGGTTTTAATGGAAAATAAAAGGTTTGGTGATCTCCCCATGCCATTTAAATCACACAGTAAAAGGTGGTAGTAATGGTAGCACTGAGATAAAAACAAGAAAAACATCATTTAAAAATTACAAAGCATTAAGCTGTCAAAAGGGATCAGGATGTAATGGATATAGCAAACCAAGCACGTTAGAAAGGTTTTCTCTTCCTATAATACCTATGCCTTTGGCAGGCTGCCTTGTTCATGGTCCCATTTCATCAGGAAACAAATGGCCATAGAAATCCATCTGTTTGGTCCCATAAACACTAAGATTTGATTTTCCACTTGTACAGAAATCAGAGATCTATTTGATAATGGAACTAGGAAACATTTCTGCATAATAACAGAGGAAGTAACAACAGAGGGAGCTGGGAGATCCCACCTACCCGGGGATGTTTTTGTCCTTCGTCATTTCTGTGCAGGTGAGCAGGCAACCTTATAGCCCTGTGGGAGCCCAGTCTGATCTGATGAGTGTTCTGTTACCTGTGAGCCTGGTACTTGATGTCTCACATGCTCCACCCACACCTCCACCAAGGGCCCATGGTTGGGAGAGGAGCTGGTATGCAGAAAAGCTTCCAAAGGAAAAAGAGACCCAAACTCCACACGATAAACTGTTATCCCCCTAAAGAAAATGCCATTCAGTAAATACAAGGAAGGCAGGTGTTAAATGCAATTGCTCTCGGTTAAGTATGTGAGAAATATGTTCCATAAGTGTATTTTTCTTTGTAGCACATAACTTAAATCATACGGTATATGATAGGCAGCACTGAGGTGAAATTTCCTTGTAGCATATAAAGAAAGCGTAGTACACAGCCCATATCAGACTTTGAAGTACCAACGAACATAACACTGATGTCTACCCCATTCTCATTATAAGTCACTATGTTCTTACAGTGCCCTAGGCTTTGTGATAAGTGCTTTAAATGTATTACTTCATTAATTTCAGTAGGCTGTGAGGTAGGAACTACTCATATTTTCATTTAACAGAAGAAAGAATGGAATATTTAGCAAGGCTGAGGAACTTGCTCAAGGTCAAATAACTAGAAAATGGCAGAGACAGGATTTGAACTCCGTCTTTTATGGCTTCTAAGACGGACCTCTTGACCACTTTATCACATTTCCCTCACATTATTAATTTAGTAAAGCCCGCATACTACCAGAACGTTCCTCCTAAATATTAAAAGAAAAATACTTAGATAATGTAGATTTAGTAATTTAAAGTGAAGCATCAGAAAAGCTAAACCTCAGTTACTGCTGAATTAATACCCTCAAAAAGTTTTAAATGCCTTTAAAGAAGCATTTAGCTTTTAACGTGTTTTCAAAATCTGGAGTATAGACAATAAAATATTAAAAACCTACAACACAACACCAAAAAAACAAATAACCAATTAAAAACTGAGCAGAAGACATGGACAGATAGTTCTCCAAAGACATAGAAATAGATATCCAACAGGCACATGAAAAGATGCTCAATATCACTCATCATCTGTGAAAGGCAAATCAAAACTCCAAAGAGACCTCACCTCATACCTGTAAGAAATGTCTAGAATCAAAACCACAAAAAACAACAAGCATTGATGAGGATATGAGGAAAAGGGAATTTTGCACTGTTGGTGGGAATGCAAACTGGTGCAGCTACTGTGGAAAACAGCATGCAGATTCGTCAAAAAATCAAAAATAGAATTATCATATGATCTAGTAATTTTACTACTGAGTATATATCCAAAGAATATGAAAACATTAATTCCAGAAGATATATACACCCCTATGTTTACTGCAGCATTACTTAGAAGAGCTTAAAATACAGAAGCAACCCAAGTGTCTATCAATAGATAAATGGATAAAGAAGATATGGGGTGTGTGTTTGTTTACATATATGTACATACATACATACATACACACATATTATGGAATATAAAGATCGAAATCTTGCCATTTGCAACAATAATGGGAGGATCTTGATGGTATAAATCTAAGTAAGTTTAGTCAGAGAAAGACAAATACCATTTGATTTCACACATAGGTAGATCATAAAAAACAAAACAAATGAACAAGAAAAAAAGAATAAACAACAACAACAAAAAAACAGACTCCTAAATATAGGGAACTGGTGATTACCAGAGGGGAGGTCAGGGGGATGTGTGAAACAGGTGAAAGGAGTTATTAGTACATTTATTGTGCTGAGCACTAATGCATAGAATTGTTGAATCACTACACTGTATACCTGAAATACAACACTGTACATTATCTATACTGAATTTATTTATTTTTTAACTACATTGAATTTTTTAAATTAATTAATTAAAATACAGAAATAAAGTTGAAATGTGGAAGTACACTAAGAACATTAAGAAACAAACAGAGCAAATATGAACACCAAATGATAAGATTCAAGAAGTATAACAACAAAGATCCTTTCACACCTGCATAACATTGAAAAATCATGGCAGTACCTCTCAGTACAATAAGTAATGATCATAATAATGGCCCTGCATTGTCAATATTTCAAAAGGCAAGAAAATGTGCCATATTTTTTAGAAAGCTGCCCATCAGAGTTATTTTAAAAACTATTTTGCTGAGCTGATCATTCTCATAAAGGCATAAAGTTCCCTTAAGAATTTTTAGGAGGGGCACCTGGGTGGCTCAGTGGGTTAAAGCCTCTCCCTTCTGCTCCAGTCATAATCCCAGGGTGCTGAGATCGAGCCCCGCATCAGGCTCTCTGCTCAGCAGGGAGCCTGCTTCCCCTCTCTCTCTGCCTGCTTCTCTGCCTACTTGTGATCTCTCTCTGTCAAATAAATAAATAAAATCTTTAAAAAAAAAAAAGAATTTTTAGGAGTCCTCAGAACCTTTAACTTAATATTCTCTTCAAATGTTTGTTAAATTAAAGGAGTACAAATGCAAAATATGGAAAACTTTGACCAAAATATCAAAATTAGTGGTATCCCTGCATTACCACTTATGATCATTTGTTGAACTCATTCTATAACCTAGTAACTTTGAATAGGCCATTAATAATCAACAACAACACTGAAAAAATAAATATTGGTATGCTAATTTTATAGGTGAGGAAACTGAGACATTGAAAATTTATGTCAATTGCCCAAATTCAAAAAACATGCAATTGGCAGAGCCAAGTTTCTAACTCAGAGTGGTTTGAACTCAAAGCCTGGACATTTTCTCCTATCCCAAATTCTTCATACAACGATGAGTGTGCATATCAATAACTATGTATGAAATTAATTTCAGAATCAGTTATATTTGATTTTAAACATTATTCACGTATGCTTAATATTTGCACCATGGTGTTAATATTCATATCTTCATAAAAGATAGGGAGATAAGTGTGTTTTAAATTTCATTTCATAGGGGTACCTGGGTGGCTCAGTGGGTTAAAGCCTCTGCCTTCAGCTCAGGTCATGATCCCAGGGTTCTGGGATCCAGCCCCACATCAGGCTCTCTGCTCAGCAGAAAGCCTGCTTCCCTTCCTCTCTCTCTGCCTGCCTCTCTGCCTACTTGTGATCTCTGTCAAATAAATAAATAAAATCTTTTTTAAAAATTTCATTTCATAGAGGATTACCAATAACTGGAACGGTTTTTATCAGTTGAGAATAAAAAGTAATAAATCCTGTTAAAAAAAAAATCCAAAAGCATGTTCCTTAGATGTAAATGACCAGCTTCGTAACCAATAGAAGGGGCAGGAAGAGCAAAATATACGACATTTAAAGGAGATGTTGGGGGTGGAATAAAAACCAAGATTTCTTCCACTGGAGATCACTGTAAAAATTCAATTTCTAAGCAGAGAAGCTCCCAGTAAGTTCAGAGAAGCTTGAAATAGGATAGCCACAGGGCATCTCCACACCTTGACTGGTGAAGAGAAGTAGAAATGAGAGCAGTTTCCTCCAACTATCGGCCAATGGGTTGGGGAACCACCTTTGCACACAACCAGGTGTCCTCCTTATGGATTTCTAGAGGGTTACAGTGTAGGGGAGTTGAGCCACCTCCCATCATACTCACGTCTTTCACTCTCATCCATTGGCTTGGACTGGAGAAGAAAACTGTCACAAAGCCAACCTCCATTTCACAGCCTTGTAAGAAAGGCCTCTGTTGGCATCCCTCTGCACACACTAGAGTTTGAAAAACATGCTGAAACTGTGGTCTTGTTAATGCTTCTAATCACCAGCACCCTACCCCAGGAGACATTAAGGCCAACTTCCTTGTAAGGTAGGACTCTTAACCTGGTGCAACAACAACTCAAATAACTATTTTTGCCAATCTGCTTCTGGAGGAGCTATTTTCATTGCACTTTGAGGGAAGAGTAGTAGTAAGACAAGTCTTGCCAAGTGTAGAAATGTTCCTAAGGCTTTGTGATCTAAACAGTGTTAAGCTGTGAACTAATTACCATGTGTGTCCTTTTATTTCTGTCCCTAACATTTTTAATCAGGTAAAATCTGAATAAGTGGACACCTAGAGTAAACATAAAAGGCAAGAAAAAAGTTGAAGAAAGGCAACAGAGGATGGGTGTAGATGGAAATCAAGGAGGATGTCCTATGCCTTGGCAAAAATGGGAAGACTGTGCATAGGAACCGGGCATAGCAATAAGGCTGGTATTATTTTAGCACAAGCTGGATGTGGTACCATCTGGGGTGCTGTCCTGAAACATGACCCAGTTAATAATGAGCACTTCCCAAACTACGGTCACGAGGCTGCTAGCTTCAGTATTCTGCAGATGCATTTGTGGCACTATGAAAATGCTAATGTTTGGACAGACTCTTAGGATTTAGTAGTTAGGCCTCTTGGTACTTGTCACATCTTCATTGTTGGTTTTTCTTACAATGATTCAGAGTGCATCCTTCTTGGGTATTTAGTGCCTAAATAAGCCTCTTAAATGACTACAGACTTGTCACTAGCCTGTGGAGTTATACTAGAAGTAAAATACGTGAGATTAGGCTGTTTAGTCCACTGTGCTACAAGGTTCTTTAATAAGAGGAAAGCAGGTGGATATTATCAGAACTGCTTTAGCAGTTTCCATTTAATTCCCTATAAATAAAAGCCTCTGTTGGTAGACTCATTAGACAAAGGATTTAGAAACATCAGAAAAAGAACTCTCCTTGAATTCCTAATGCCTATTGCCCAAGGTCATAGCTAAAGTACCTTATACGTGTTCTTAAATACATGATTTATATTAAATTCTCTCAATGCTAACATCTGTATGTATGTATAGAAGGGGGAATGAGTATGTGTGTGTGTACACATCCTTTCTATGAACATTCTGGAATTAAATATTTTAGATGATAAATTCCTTTTTAAAAACTCAAATAAGGAGAGGCGCCTGGGTGGCTCAGTTTCTTGAGTGTCCAACCTTGATTTCAATTGAGTTTATGATCTCAACGTCCTGGGACTGAGCCCCACATGGGGCTCTGCACTCAGCGTGAAGTCTGCTTGAGATTCTCTCTCTCCCTCTCCTTCTGCCCTTCCCCCTACTCTCTCTCAAATAAATAAATCTTAAAAAAAAAAAAAAAAGCTCAAATAAGGATTGAAAATACTTAACAGAAGTTTCTAAGTCCAAGCTCAGGTATAAAAATACACAATGGTTAATAGTCATGCTTGAAGAATGGTACGAATTGGGAAGGTATAAATTATTTTTATGCATTTAACATGAGAACTATAATTGATGAAAGAACACCGATCATCTAGGTTAATGTGCTGTACTGGTATTTTTATTTCATTGTAGGAGTACTTTATATTTTAATAAAATTTTCTAGGATGAAACATGAACCTTGATTTTATTGTTTAAAAATTCCAATTGCCAGGGCACCTGGGTGGCTCAGTGGGTTAAGCCTCTGCCTTCGGCTCAGGTCATGGTCCCAGGGTCCTGGGATGGAGTCCCACATTGGGCTCTCTGCTGGGCAGGGAGCCTGCTTCCTCCTCTCTCTCCACCTGCCTCTCTGCCTACTTGTGATCTCTCTGTGTCAAATAAAGAAATAAATTCTTAAAAAAATAAATAAAATAAAAATTCCAATTCCCAAATTGTCTCTTCAATATATTTAACTGCCTATATCTGAAGAGTTAATAACTACAAACCAAATCCCATGCCTCCCTAAAAAGAAACAAATGAGAGTAGAAACTGCAGACAGTAATCTATTCATCAGTGGCCTGATTATTTTTCAGATGCATACCTAGGCCGATATAAAATTTAAGAACTAAATTTTAATGACTTGGAAGTTAAGACAACAAAAAGAAATGAATAGCATTCAAATCAGCAAGGAGGAAGTAGAACTTTCACTATTTGCAGATGACATACTACATATAGAAATCCAAAAAACTCCACCAAAAGATTGCTAGAACTGATAAACAAATTCAGTAAAGTGACAGGGTACATGATCAGTGTAAATGTAAATATAATGTAATGTAATGTAAATGTAATGTAAATCTGTTGTATCTCTACATACCAATATGAAGCAGCAGAAAGACAAATTAAGGAATCAATTCCATTTACAACTGCACTAAAAATAATAAGACACCTAGGAATAAACCTAACCAAAGAGGAAAAAGACTTGCACTCCAAAAACTGTAAAATGCTGATGAAGGAAATTGAAGAGGACAAAAATAAATGGAAAGATATTCCATGCTTACGCATTAGAAAACCAAATATTGTTAAAATGTCTATACTACCCAAAGCAATCTATAAATTTAATACAATCTCTATCAAAATACCAACAGCATTTTCTCAGAACTAGAACAAACAATCTTAAACCTTTTTGTGGAACCACAAAAGAACCCAAATAACCAAAGCAAACTTGAAAAGCAAAGTTGTAGGCATCACAATTATGGACATCAAGTTATATTATAAAGTTACAGTAGTCAAAACAGTATGGTACTGACACAAAAACAGACACAAAGATCAACAGAACATAACAGCAAACCCAGAAAAGTACAGTCAACTAATAGTCAACAAAGCAGGAAAGAATATGCAATGGGAAAAACACAGTCTGTTCAATAAACAGTGTTGGGAAAACTGGACAGTGACATGTCAAAGAATGAAACTGGACCACTTTCTTATACCATACCCCAAAATAAATTCAAAATGGGTTCAAGATTTAAATGAGAGACCTGAAACCTAGAGAGAGACCTGAAGCCTAGAGAAGAACACAGGCAGCAACTTCTGTGACAGTGGCCAAAGCAACTTATTTCTACATATGTCTCCTGAGGCAAGGGAAGCAAAAGGAAAAATAAACTATTGGGACTTCATTCAAAATTTAAAAAAAGGTTCTATACAGCAAAGGAAACAATCAACCTATAGAATGGGAGAAGATATTTGCAAATAATATAACCGATAAAGGGTTAGTATCCAGAATATGGAAAGAACTTATAAAACTCAACACCCCCTAAAACAAAAAACAAAAACAAAGGGATACCTAGGTGACTCAGTCAGTTAAGCATCTGCCTTTGGCTCAGGTCATCATCCCAGGACTCCTGGGATAGAGCCCTGAATTGGGCTCCCAGCTTAGTGGGAGCCTGTTTCTGCCTCTCACACTCCCCCTGCTGTGTTCCCTCTCTTGCTGTCTCTCTCTCTGTCAAATAAATAACATAAAATCTTGGGACGCCTGGGTGGCTCAGTTGGTTAAGCAGCTGCCTTCGGCTCAGGTCATGATCCCAGTGTCCTGGGATGGAGTCCCACATCGGGCTCCTTGCTCGGCAGGGAGCCTGCCTCTCCCTCTGCCTCTGCCTGCCATGCTGTCTGCCTGTGTTCGTTCGCTCTCTCTCCCTCTCTCTCTGACAAATAAATAAATAAAATCTTTAAAAAAAAAGAAATACATAAAATCTCTGAAAAAAAAAAAGAAAAGAAAAAAATAAAAAGCTAAAAGACTAAAAAGCCAGAAATATAAATACAATTTTAAAAAGCAAATGTCTTCTAAATATTAACAACAGCAAAAGCAACAATGTAACTATCATTTCCCATTATTTTGCTCCAGGTGGTATTTTAAGAGCCTTTCACATGTTACATCGTTGAATTATCCCAACAACAATGGGGGTGGGACTTTCATTAAATCCAATTCATATGTAGGGGTGACTGCGGCACAGAGAAGTTAAGCAACTGGCTCAAGTTCACATGGCTGGGAAATTAAGAACAGTGCTAACCCAGCTCCAGGCCTATCAGACAAGCTATAGGGCACTACAGGCTGTATCTCTGGCCTCCTGTCCTAAATATGCTGCCGCCATCTACTGAATCTTAAGGATGGCACTGTTAGGCACTGTAAGTACTTAGTAAACCTCATCAGACTTAACACTTACAAACCTGTGAGAACAGCATTACTGTCATCCCAAGATGATAAGACCAAATCTATGAATAGTTAAGTAATTTATCCAGATGCAAAGCAGAAGACTCAGGCTTAGAGTCCCACGCTGGTTTGCTCCTTATCCCTGTATTGTGCGAAGGTATGAAAATGCACTAGTGACATCCTAATTGCCCAGTCCTCAGGCAGCACCAGTTCAGTAGTAGGACCTGGGGCTTACAGCTAGGTGCAGAGAAGAGCACCAGCTGGGTGCAGAGACGAGCACCGGCTTGGAGCAGGACAGTCTCAAGTTAGAATTCTGCTACTGGCTCTCTATGGACCAGGACAAGCTACTGAATCCGAATGAGACTCCTTTAACTGAGGATAATGAAACCTGCCTTCTATGGCAGCCCAGAAAAGAGTAGGTGCTCAGTATTAACTCTCTTACCCAATGACCCTCAAACACATTTTGAAATCAGTGACCAAGCTTTAGAAATAAAGGAATCTAGAGCTTCCTTACAGCTGGGAGTAAAGACCTGGCAAAAAGTAGGATTTTCAAAGCATTCCCAGTTCCTACTCTAGTCAAGCAGAAGAGCATTATCCAACAGCCATTTAATATAAGCCATAAATGTAATCTTAAGTTTCTTAAAATCCCCCCCAAAAATAATTACTTTTAATAAGATGTTACCTTACCCAGTACATCCAAAATATTAGCATTTCAACACGTGGTCAGTACAAAAATTTCTAATGATATATTTTGCATTTTTTCTCATATTGTGTTTCAGAAATTCAGGGTGTATTTCTCACTTACAACACGTGTTGATATGAGCTCGGGCCTCCTGTATTGGACAACTTTATAACATATGAAGACATGACATTTCTCTGGTCTGTGATGGGTTTCTCAATCCTTTTCTTTCCTCGTTTAGTCCACTCTGAATGTGGACATAATCAGTCAACAGTCTAGTCCTTGTATACCTACTCGATCTCCTAACGTTTACCTTTACACTGATATTCATGGATGCAATTGGATTCACCCTATTACATATGTGTGAACAGTCCCCAAAAGTCTGAACTGCTCATTAGAAGTTGAATGCCTGAAGCACTTGCTTGCCCTATTAAATGGCACCTTGTATATGCTCCCTTATGTATTTTTCTATTTGCCCACATCTTTCCAGCTAAATGATAAGCCCCTTAGGGCTTTTGTGAGCATCTTTACAGCCCTAGCTTCTAGCACAGTGTCAGACACATATGAGAAAATCAGTGCATCTTAGGGATGACAGATGATATTGAGAAGTCAGGTTCTACCTTATCTACCACAGTACCTTGTCGTAGATGCTCAATTCATTGTGCCTGAGTGAACAGACGTTGCTTTACTGGTAATTTGAAAAGCTCCACTGCACTCAGGGTGAAAACAGAGCCACTAAAGAGATTAGGAAAGAGGGCTGTAGTGATCATTTCAGAAAGAAACTCATTTGCCATCCCTCATTTATAGGGAGGTAATTTCAAATTGGAACCATAATCCTGGCCTTCTGGTTCCTAGTCCCACACTTTCTATTAGTTTATATTATTTCTTTCTGCTTACATTACTCTGCTTAATTTTTCCAAAGGGGAGAGTACTATCTCCAAAGTTGAAGGTCAAAAATACTGAACTAAAGATTGCTGAAATGCCGAAGACTATTTGTATTAGTGGGAAAGATACAAAATAGTAATGCAGCCCTAAAATGAAAGGTGAGGAGAAAATCCATTCTATGCTAAATATCCTTTATTTTGGAGATATGAAGAGGAACATTTTATTCAATCCAAAAATATTCTATGAAATTAGACACAAAATCATTACCTTTTTTTACCTTAAATTTAGAGAATTTCTATCTTCTAGAAATAAAATTTTCCTGTATGTTGATAGTTTGTTACTTTCGTTAAAAGATATATCAAGCATGCTGATGCTATGGAATGTCATTTCCTTAACAAAATGACATATTTTTTTTTCACAAAAGCTCAAGAGATTGAGAAATTATCTCACAATGGATTTTTAAAGACAATTATCTGGAGAAGAGATCAGTGTAAAGGATTGGAGAAAGTGCTTTGGAGCCTTACATATCTGAATTTGAATCCTGACTATGTCCCTTACTGCTGGTGGATCAGAGATGCATATAATGGACAGATACTTTGTTTTGTTCACCAGTCATCCCTGTGGTGGTGGGGGAGGGGAAGCCGCACGCAATGTATCACTTCTCTCTACTTCTTGGAGTTGGAGTTGTGTTGACTCCACCTCCCTGCCCCCAGGGGAGCATGTGATTCAATTCTAGCCAATAAGGAAAATGCATTCAATTCCAGGACCCTGTAGGAGCTATAGGGAAAGAGGCATGGCTGGTCGCTAAGGACTGGCAAGCGGAAAGGATAAAAGCTGGCAGCCGTAGGAAGCCATTCAGCTACCTTAACAGGCAAGACAATGTGTGAGAAGAAAACAGACAGGGAACCACAGCCAAAAGACAGAGAGAATGAAGTTATATCCTGTGGTGTCAGGCATGACAGAAGCCAGTTCTACCCTTTACATGAATTATTAATACCTAGGTTTTCTGTCACTTGAAATCATAAGGTCCTGATAAAAATGGTAAAGTATGAAACTTCTCTCAACCTTATATATTTTTAGTGATAAAACAGGAGCAAATCACCCATTTTATTAGGTTGCGGTGAGAAGTCAGTGACACGAGATTCATAAAATCCTTGGAAGAGAGTGGGAAGCCCTCGGCCAACGGTGGCTATTTGACTTTAAAAGGGGCAGAAAGTGAGATGGTTAAGAATATGGGCTCTAGAACCAAACCGATTATGCTTGAAACATGGTTATACTACTCATCAGCGATACAAATTTGAGTGAGATTACATAATCTCTCAATTCAGGTTTCCAAATCTATAAACTGAGAATAATAATATCCATTTGCAAGGCCTTTAGAAATAACACATGTGAGGGCCTCGCTAACTGCCTGGCACATGACCAGCAGTCATGAAATGATAGTTGTTGTTTCTGTTTATGCCAATTTCAGTAATTACTAACTCCAATATATTTTTAAAGCAAAATCATTATAAATAGTATCCATTTTCATTTTTAGACAGAAAGTCATGATTATTTTAAAATTTTCCTTGGAGAAAAAAAAAATGTCATGTGGATTTCCAAAAAAAAATAAAAAACCAAAACAAAACAACAACAAAAACCTTAGTGTGATTTTTAAAAACAGATGTAACACCCAGAATAAAGGAAGTAAAGCCTCACTTTACTCTTACTCTACCTGATCATTTTTGGAACTTAGTTTTAGGTTTGGGTGCCCACAGGATAAGGTTGATCATGCAGATATGCCCAACCACATCCCATAAAACAGTAAGTGGTCAGAGCATAGAAAGGTGAGGAAATATGTCACATGAAGGACGCTTGTCATATCTGGGGCTGCTGAGCTTAGGGAAGACACAGAAGGCATGTGATAGGGCCACACACTCCAGGGGTGATGACAGAATGGTTCCAGAGGACTGGACAGCCGAGTGAAAGAATGGACACTGTTTCCCTGTTTATTTCAAGTCAAACTGTACCCATTTTCTATAGTTGTATGGTCACCTCTGCCCCTTTCACATCCTACATCTAGAGAATGTACTGGCTCTTCATCTGAGACATAAATTCATACTGATGAGTCCTCAGCATGCTTATAAAGTCACACAAATATACATGAATCATTCAGGCCATTATAAATGATTAAGCAGATATACTGATATTTATCAGGAAGAGATAGTTTCCTTTCATAGCATCAAAGATCCTCACAACTGAGAGTAACTGGGGAGAACAACTGATAAGCACAGATTAGTAGGTAATGCTGTGGTTCTCTGTGTTCAGAAATGTACATGTAAATAGCAATAAAACTCCAAGTAAGATACTGTTGTCAAGAAGAATCCTTCAGGGTCTGCATTAGGATACTGAAGATAAGTATAATTTGCAAAAAGAATATTGTTATTTGCACAAAAGGGGAGGTCATGTACAAGAACCAATGTCTTCTTTACCCTGGACCTTGTAAATTCAATTAGCCAACAAGTCATTTACACCCCACCGCCAACTGTAGATTAAAATTGGCTTCTTTTTCCCACCAGTATTATCACCTCAATAGTACTTCTCAGTTGGGGCCAATTTTGCCCCCACCAGGGACACTTGGCAGTATAGGGAGATATTTCTGGCTGTTACAGCTGAGCAGGGAGGTGGGTGATGCTACAGGTATCTAGTGAGAAGAGACCAGAAATGGTGCTTAAATACCCTACAATGCACAGCACAGACTTCCACTTCCCTAGCAAAGAATGGTCTTGCCCAAAATGTCAATAGTGCCTGGGCTGAAAAATTTTGCCTGATCTAATTCAGTAATGCATTTTTCTCTTCTGGACTGCTGGAAACCTTTACTCCTTTTCAGTAGTTGCCCTCCCCAACTAAGGGCCCCTTACAATCCACTCTCCAGCTAGTAGCCAGAAAGGTCACTAATATATATAAATACATAAAATAAAAACATATAAATATATTGTGTATACTTATTATATTATACAGATTGACCCTTGAACAGCACAGAGGTTAGGGGAGCTGGCCCCCTATGCAGTCGAAAATCCAAGTATACTTCTTGATTTCCCCAAAACTGAACCACTAATAGCTTCCTGTTGACCAGAAGCCTTACTAATAACATAGGTGGTTGATTAACACATATCTGTATATGTATTATTCACTGTGCTCTTACAATAAAGTAAGTGGGAGGAAAAGAAAATGTAATGAAGAAAGTCACAAGGAAAATTCATTTATAGCATTTTACTGTATTTATTGAAAAGAAGTCCACATATAAGTAGATCTGCACCATTCAAACCTGTTGTTCAAGGATCAACTGTATATGAATATTATATATTATCTGTGTACATCATATGTTTGTTATGTATTATTATATTGATTATACATATGTCACTTTCTCATGGGAATTAGTCTGGGCTCCAGGCACCTGGGAAACAGCAGTGCAGGAAGGGCATTCTGAACTTCCTTTCTCTTCCTGAAAAAAAGGAGATAAAAACTGCCATGGAAAAGATGGCTTCCCTGCACCAGAAGGAAAGAAACATTCTTCAACCTGGAGTCAAAACTGAGACAACTGTGTTCACACAGACCTTGCTAAAATAATTCTCGTCTTTCTTTGGCCACTCTGTATATTTCAGTTGCTTTTCCACATGGTGCAACCTAGCACAAATGCATGGTTTTACCACTTCTTTGGGTCTTCATTTCCTAAGGAGGGTTCCCCTGTCATGCAAAATGTACATGTTTTTCTTCTGTTATTCTATGTTACATCAGTTTAATTCCTAGATCCAGCTGAAAAATCCCAAGAAGGTGGTAGTCATATTTTGCCTCCCATCAGGATTATTACTAATTATAATGTAATTATTATATTACTAGTCATTATTGCAATAAATAATGTTATATATGTATAATATCACACACACACAAATACAAATCTGGTCACCCCTTTTCCCTGCTAAACCTTTCTGGTGGTTTACAAGAATATCTAGGAATCCCTAGCATAGAATACGGGTCCTATCCAAGCCTTTAAAGCCCCTCGCTGTCCCTTCCACCGCACCTTCCACCCCCCCCCCCCATCAATTCCTGGGCCACAGAGACCTCTGTATTCCTTGAGCACAGCAAACTTGTTCCCACCTTCAGCACCATTCACTTGCCATTCCTTCCGCGGAGAGACAGTCACTAGATGTCTACATGGCGGACGCCGCCTTCATCTCTCAGCTCAAGGGTCACCCCCTCAGAGGTTCCACGGGGCCTCCTCAGCTCAAGCAATTCTGCTCCCCTCCCCCAGCCCCACTGCACTTTCAGTCACACTGCCCTGTGTCAACAGCTTCTCAGCACCTCATAGCGTCCTCGGGCATTACCTCATCTAAGTATTAGTTTGCTTGTTTCTTATCTCTCTCGCCCACTGATAGTGAGCTCACAGGGAGCAGAGAGACCTCAAGTATTTTTCCACACTTGTGTCCCCTACATCTGGGATAGCACCTGATTCCTAATAGGCACTCAATGAATAATTGATTGATAAATGAATGAATGATGTTTTCTGAATCCATTCAACTTTTTTTTCCAGCTTTATTAAGGTGTAATTGTCATTCATTTTTAACATTTTTAATTTATTTTTTATTTTTTTAGTTCAATTTTTTTAAGATTATATTTATTTGAGATAGACGGAGAGAGAGAGAGAGAGCGTAAGTGGGGAACGAGGGGCAGGCGGAGAGGAAGAGTGAGAAGCAGACCACTGACACGGGAGCCTAATGAGGGGCTCAATCCCAGGACCCTGGGATCATGACCTGATCAGAAGGCAGATGCTTAACTGACTGAGCCACCCAGGTGCCCCTAACATTACTTTTTAATTTTCCTAAATACAGATAAACTTTTTAAATGTTGAAGTAAAGATTAGATTAATGACTGTCCAAAGTTTTATAAATTATAAATTAAGTGAATTGAACTCAGTTTTTTTTTTCTTTCCAGAATCATTTAACAATGAGGAAGGCAAAATTATCACCTCCTAAAAGCAGTTTTTTTTTCTTCTCTGTTTTAGACGTTCATAACTTCACAGTCAAAACATATGACATCACTGGTAAACTATGCTATTTCAAAGCACATTGGAAGTTCTAATTCTTTTGGACATTGTCTATATTATGCCTCAGTATTAAAGGTGTCAATGAGTTTTTCCAGTGTTTTTACTCATCACCTCTTCATTTAACAAAGTTCACAATTTTGTAACAAAATAAGCTTTTCTTAAACTTTAGCAAGCAAAATGCAAAACCCTGAAAAGTTCCTTTACAATTTAGTGGAATATTAGTTCTGCTTAAGCAACTTGGGACCACAGTAATTCAAGTGATCATATTGCCATCTACACCCACACAAACACGCATGCATATAACATCAGAGTAAAATAATTTAATCAGAGGTAACATCACGCTCGAATTTTGACAGCAGAACACATACAGCTTTAGGTCACGATAACAGAAATGAATGGGTTTTAAAGGTTCTTTAAACTTGTTCTTTAAGGAAAAAGTTTTTGTGACATTGGTCTTTTTTCCCCTCCTAAAACAACTTTTAGGTTTGCACATGGACCTTTGGTGGACGGCAGACGAATAGTCAGAGCAAAAAAGAATTTAATATAATCACTTCTATAGATGATTCTAATTACTGGGGGAAAACACAGATGTTTATTCTGTTATATGCCTACAAGGAAAAATGAATAAGGAAAGCATATTTAAAAGAATGTTTCTTTCAGCACTGTTTCTAAAAGTAAAAACTAAAAGTGACCATATTCTAGAAGTAGAGGGATAATACATCCCAGTTAAATAAATAAATAAACTGTATGGGATAATATGTCCCAGTTAAAAGGACTAGACTAGAGAGGCAGACGGAGATAACAGAAAGATAGATAGATAGACAGGTGGATAGAGATAGAAAGATGGAGGTAGACAGATCTGAACAGGGATGTATTTTGAAAACAATGTTGATTGAGAAAAGCAAATTGCCACAAGATACATTCAGTATGACATAATTTATATACAGTTTTTAAGAACATAGAACAGTATATTCCTATGTTTCTTTATTCAACACATATTTGGGGGGCATCTACTTCATGTCAGCCATTATTCTAGGTGTCAAAAGGATATAACCCATCGAAGAATCATAGAAAAGATGTAATCACAGAATCTCTAACCTAACAGAAGCTTATAATCTGATGAGGGAATAAATAGTAAACAGATAAATGCATGCATACATATATACACATCCAGATTCTATCAGGTGGTGGGACACTTTATGGAGAAAAGGAAAGCCTAGTAAAGGATCCTGATGACAGTTCAACTATACATTGGTTGGTCTCCCAACGCCACCAGGAGATGACTTTTGAACAAAATCTGCATGCAGGCAGTGATCTGATGGAGTCACATGAGACAGGTCTATGGACAGGTAATCCAGGGGGCAGGATAAGTGAATGCAAAGACCTA
>ML109685.1:0-16010 GCA_003697995.1 Taxidea taxus jeffersonii | reverse complement strand
GCCTCTGGGACAGGAAAAAGGGGAAAAGGGGAATAAGAAAATATAGGCAGATTCAACAACATCAACAATTGTTGATGTGAATATGGTATAATCTTAGTATCTATTAAATCTGGGCTTGGGGCACCCTGATGTTTGCTTTATCATCTTTGTAAGTTTCTGGTTTTCATAGTTTTCCAGAAGAGTTACATTCTATAGAACGAATAATATCTATGCTTTCTTTCCACTGTAAATCATTAAGGCATGCATTTAACTAATATTCCTTGATCACCTACTCATGCCAGACACTGGTATAGATGCCGTTGAAGCTACAAAGTCCTCACCGGGTTTATATTCTGGGTAGGAGACAGACAGTTGAAGAAACAGATAAATAATATAATGCCTTTTTGGGTTAGGGGCTATGAAGAAAAATGAAGTATGATGCCAGAGTTAATTTAAACTGGCTTTAGCTTGATTCTCCTATAAGAGAAATTCAACATTCAGTTCTATTTTTGTGCTTATAAATCACGAACTTAATAAAGCATCACAGGAACACGAGCAGCTGACAGTTACAGAGCGATTACAGAGCACGGACTCTGGAGTCAGAAGCTCTTGGTTAGAAGTTGGCTTCTTGGTTATCTGCTCTGGCTTAAACAACAAATTATCCTCCTCACCATCATGTTCATCTTATTCTTTTTATTAAATCTCATGACTTTATAAGCCAGGAATTTAGACTGGGCAGAGTGGGGACAACTCATCTCTGCTCCATGATACTGATTCAGCTGGGGTGGCTCCAAAGACAGCATATCTTGGCTTCCTCAGAGCATGGTGGCCCGAGGATAGTAGGACTTGTTCTGTCAGCTCAGGGCTCCAAGAACAAGTGTCCCTGGAGTTGTGGACAGAAACTACAAGGCTTCTTATGATCCAGTCTCAGAATTTCTAGAATATCACTACTGCCAATACAATTGGTCAAACAAGCCACGAAGGCCAGCCCAATTCAAGGAAAAAGGGATTAAACTCCAACTCTCATTAGGAGGATTCGGAGAATTTAATCTACCACAGCAAACTACTTAATTATTCAAAGATGCATTTATTTAGTCCATAAAATGGAGCAATAATGTTATAATGTTTCCTTCAAAGCATTATGATAATAAGAAACAACCTATGGAAACTGACTGGTAACTAACAGGATTTTGAAACGGGATTTTGAAAATGGTTTTGTCCCTGTACATTGACAGGGGACTAACTAAGAGTCTTCCAACTATTTTTACCCGAGATGAGGAGAGTCCAGGAAATCTCTGAAATCCACTGCTACTATAAGACTAGGATATTCATAAGAAGGCTCTAACATTTTTTTCAGAACTTAGATTACCGTGATAAGAAGATAAATGGAAAAGCCAGATCTAAGATACTCCAAACTCTAGGCATCTGTCTTAGTTCTCAAAGTTTTATGACTTCTATAAAATAGGTAGCAGCTTTGTTTTGGAAAAGGTAGGGTATCATTTTACACCCAGCAGGTGTTTAGAAGAGGAAAGAGGTAAGTGAAGTCTTTATTCTTAGAATTATAAAATCAATAAAGTGTACTTCCTGAGGCAGCTGTTAAAACCAAGCTATTTTAAACCTAGTAATGAATGTTCCTTCACTTAGTTCTGAAATGAAGTCAGATAGGTAAAGAGCACAATTCTATATTTGAAGAGAGTATGGGATAAACATAACTCTCATTCCCATCTGTGCTATATACAACTGTATTTTTAAATGGTGATTTCATCCTATTGGTTCTCTTTTTAAGACTAGGCAAACTAAACTGGTACATTGGTTTATATAATACAGGAAGTTTCTTTCAACTCTTTGTTATGGGCCTTTGGATACATTCATTTTACAAGGGATTATAACTTCAGGAAAAAATGCTTAAAGAGAATAAAAGATACCAGTCTATTATGTAAATAAAAGCAGTAAAATTCTATCCACTCATTGCCTCAATAATATCTTTAAGTACCTACAGTATCCCTCTACTTCCTAGTTCCAGATTTCTTCTTAAGTGAGAAAAATAGACCTTATACTTATTTAAGTGACCACACTACCCAATATGGTTGCTACATATGGCTTTAAAGTTTAAATTAATCAAGATGAAAGAAGATAACAAACTTGGTTCCTCAGTATGGAATAGTGAAATTATTGACCATTTCCATCATCACAGAAGTTTCGTTTCATTTTTCCTTTCTTTCTTTTCTTTTTCTCTCTTTCTTTTGATATTTATTGATTGATTTCACTTCATTTTTCTTTTCTTTCTATTCTTTTCTTCTTTCTTTCCTTTGAGATTTAACTATTTATTAGAGAGAGAGAGAATAGGTACATGCACAGGCACACATGAATGGGGTTAGGAAGAAAGGGAGAGGAGGAGAAATCCTCAAGCAGACACCCCTGAGCCTGGAGCCTGACATGGCGCTCAATCCCAGGAACCTGAGAACATGACCTGAGCTGAAATCAAGAGTTGGACATTTAACCAACTGAGCCACCAGGCGCCCCAGAAGTTTCTATTTAAATAGCATTAGAGATAATTTTATTTGTAGCCAAATGTATTGTAAATGCTACAGATGCTATTATTTTCATCACTAAGGTAAGGGCAGAAACATGCCAGTCCCTGTCTCCCAACTAAGTCCATTAGCCCCCAGGTATCTGATTACTTATTCCATATTGAGATATCATACACTGATTTATCACTAGCCTTTTATCTCAGACTTTCTTAGATTACTCTGCAGAACCTCTTCCTCACATAGCTCCAAATTATTAAGCACGTTCCTTACAAATAATTACAGATTAAGGAAATTAATATTTCTGTGCTAATATTCCAGGAAGAAAGGAAAAACAGCCACAGTCATGTCACAATAACAGTAGTTGCCAAGCAACTGACTTCAATACACAGTGATGTTTCCTTCAGAATTTGCCAGTTTCTTTTATTTTCTTAAAAATGTATCCAGAACGAGAGCTGAATCTGAGACCTATATCACCTATAGCTGTGAGTCTGGTTGTGGAAGTCTTCCAGGAAGCCGTGTCCTACCATCTCCCGGCTTCAGTGAACATGGTCCTGAATCAGTCCACCAAATGTGGAAGCACATCACAGCACTAAAGTCAATGGGAAGAAACCACCGATGAGACAATTTCTCACAATTTTCAATTAGTTGTAGTGTGAGAGGGGAAAATATGAAAATGTCAAAGATATTTCTGACAGACTTCCTGATGTGATAATTCCAATTTTCACTTACTTATTTACTGGTAGGTCATTTGCTTATTTAGTTGGTAGGTATACTGATTATAGTAATAGTAGTTATTATTTATTATTTACTACAAGCTAGGCAACACTGTAAGTCATATTCTGTATGATTTCATTTAATCCTCAAAAATGAACGCTGACATAGGTACTATTATATTCAAGGCATAAAAGGTTTTAAAAAGTTGCCCAACACTACCACTGAGTAAGCAGCAAAGCTCAAATTCAAACTCACACACTCTGTCTCCAGGGTTTTCACTCTTCATCACTATATTCTCTGAAGCTGATCATGTCCCTAAAGAAATAAGCTAAGAATTATTCAGTGACTTATGCAGAGAATATCACTTTCATCCATGTACTGAGATGCTCTAGAAGAAGTCTAGGACCACACGGAAACTCCTTTTCATCACCTATAACCCCACTTCTTGAAGGACAGAAAACATAGTTTGTGAATATGAATATTTTCCACAACCTAAAGTTACTTGAGATTCAGGCATGATTATCTTAAAAGACTGAATATAAGAAGGTATACAAAATTTAAAAATGGGATTGATATGCCATAAATTACAGGTCTTTAGGGTCGGGTAGCAATTAAAAAAACAGTAATCAACTGAGCCACCCCAGGCGCCCCTGTTCAGGTCATTTTTTAAATAATGGGAGCTAAGGGTTCCAAGATAAACGATTAATTTTAGAAAACAACAGATAATTTCAGTGAGAGAAACTGGTCTACAGAGCAGTACTACCGCAGGAGAAATGTCCCTCTTACTATCCTAAAAGATAAAGGACATAGGACCAATAAGAATAGGGACTTACTTACACCTTTACTTCTTTTTATTTTAATTTTTTGTATTGTCGTTATTCAGTGGTAAATCTAACATGTTCACAAAATGCATTTGGACAAAGAAGTAATAATATTCTTTATAAGACTGTAACAAAATAAAAAATAATACTAAAAGCTAAATCGTCTAAAGTTAAAAATGTGCCAAATACCTACAAACCTGGGTGAACTGCAGCACTCACTTTTCATGGGCTAATCTCAAATTAGTCTTCAAATTATTTTTTTGATAGATGATGAAGGAAAGGTCAGTTCACATTGGGCTAAACAGATAACAATCTCAGAGATGGTTTAGAGAGAAACCTGTATTTTCTTTTTCTTTTTTTTAAGATTTTTATTTATTTATTTGACAGAGGTCACAAGTAGGCAGAGAGAAAGGAGGAAGCAGGCTCCCCACTGAGCAGAGAGCTGGATGCAGGGCTCAGTCCCAGGACCCTGAGATCATGACCTGAGCCAAAAGGCAGAGGTTTTAACCCACTGAGCCACCCAGGCACCCCTAGAAACCTGTGTTTTCCAAAGAAAGAAATGTAAACACTAAAAATGCATAAGAAAAATGTTTTCTCACTGATAAAAGAAACATAAATAAGGCATCACTTAAAATAAGTCATCAGATGGAGAAAAAAATTAAATTATAGTAATCAATGAAAGAGAGAGTCTAGGGAAATTTGAATCTCATAAACTGTTGGTGGAGGTAAGACCTTAAAAGAGGACAATCTGACAAAATTCATTACAGACTTCTAATTTAACACACCTTGGTCATCATTTCCACTATTATGAATTTATGCCAAATAAATAGTTCTGGATGTTGGAAGATTTTGTTAGATGTATGCTTACTGTACTGTTATCCTAAAGGTGAAAAATTAAGAAACAATGTGATTGTGACACAGAGAACTTGATTAAGTACATAATGGATTATGTAATAGAATGTCTGCTCTCTTTTACTAGGTAGCCAGTAAAATCATATTATTAGGGGCGCCTGGGTGGCTCAGTGGGTTAAAGCCTCTGCCTTCGGCTCAGGTCACGATCCCAGGGCCCTGGGATGGAGCCCCGCATCTGGCTCTCCGCTCACCGGGAAGCCTGCTTCCTCCTCTCTCTCTGCCTGCCTCTCTGCCTACTTGTGATCTCTGTCTGTCAGATGAATAAATAAAATATTTTTTAAAAAATCATATTATTGAAGCATATTTAATGACATGGGAAATATCTACAGGATATATTTTAGTACGAAAAAGCAAATGACAAATCACAACAGTATGAACCCGTTGAACATACAGAAAAATCCCAGCAAAGTCACAATAATAGTTATAGGTTTACTCAGATGATTGAATTAGAGATACTTCTAACATTCTCCCTTTTATTTACATGTATTTTCTAATTTTTCTCTAAAGGATAAAGATTAGTTTTTTACTAAGAAAGAAATAATTACTTCATTGAGAAGCTCCTTGATAAAGGACTTTAAGGGATTTTGCCTTTTCACTATATTTATCTAAGGCAGTATGATGGAATTATTTTTCTATGGATAGAGGCTCCTGAGGATAAGGAGGTAGGATTCATCTCTCAGAGAAAGGTGAGCAAGCTCTTAAGAGATATACAGCTTTTCATTCTATCTTCATCTTCTGTGGTTAAAAATGCTGCCCACATGCATAGCCATTTAAAAAAAAAAATCCAGTTTTTCCTTACCAAAGGTTTAAATCATGGTAGAATTCCACTAAATAAACAACTGTTCTGGCACAGTTAAGTTAGCCCAACTGAGGCTTAGAAAGTAAACTTTATTTAGAAGCATCTTGGGAAAAGCTAATTTGCCTGCTAGAATTTAGCCAACTTATTCTCTCAAACTGCTCCTAGAATATATCTTAGCTATAGTTCCAGAAATACAGAAATAGCTCCTTAAATGAAGCCCAATAACTTAATTTGAATGACAGTTCCACAAATGAATACCTGACGTTATTTTATTTAATAAAGGATGGTCAAGAGGATAGTTGGTAACTACATTTTAGAACAGATCTTCATTTTTGAGGATATTCATCAAGTGCACTTTGAGGGTGACATATATAGTTTAGAAAGACTAAGTGTCCAGTGATAAAAGCCAAGGAATCCCTTGAAAATTTTTTTCTGGTTAGTTTTTATTTAACTAGATGCAAATTTCATCAGTTATAAGAAATCAAACTCCCATAGGGTCAGACACTATTGGTTGTTGTGGGACCAAATAATAATGAAAGGTTGCTCAGTGAAAGCACAATCATGGCTGCGTAGACATTAATGTTTTTGAGCTTTGGGGGTCAGAGCATCTAGAACCCTAGGGAAATGCCGGATATTTATGCTGGCCAGCCATGGGACCTTCTGTCCTGGCCAATACCAAAGACCACTCTGACTTCCTTTGTATGCACTGTTCAGATCATTTACCTTTTAAAAAGTTCTGAATAATATTTAAAAATCTACGTAATAGTAAGTGCAATACAGTGTAATGATTAAGATTGGACAGCACAGGGTTTGGTGTTAGAGAGAAATGGATTCAAGTTTTGACTCCACAACTGATTATGACCTTGGGCAAGTTACTTAACTTTCCCCAATCTTTTTAATCTATAAATCTGGGGCAATAAACTTAGCTACAGAGTAAAGAGTACTAGATTGAATGCTCTAAAATGGCATAAAATGAGCGTTCCAGAAATGGCAGTTAATGCTGTAAGGGTGAATACGCACTCTGAGAAGTCCTTTAGCTCTTTATTTGAACCAGTACCTCTAGAAAACACAGAAAACTATATAATGTGACTTAAGATGAAGATGTTATTACTCCTACACGTTTGAGTATTTTATGACGCTTTAAATTAACAATTTTTTCTAAGATGGTAATACAGAATTCAGGACATTTTCCAGTTACCTCAAAAATAGATACAAAGTGATCATTCAGAATTGTTGTTTGTTTTTTAAAGAGACGTGCTCTTTTTTTTCCCCCACTTTGGGGGGGTATTTGTTCTTTAAATAATGCATTGTGCAAAATATACTATAGGACACAGAATACTTTGTCTTCTTCTTGGAATTATCAATTTCTAACTTAAATTATATAGAATTTCATTGATTTCTTCTTTAATTTTAGGCCAATGCTTCATAAAAGGAGACTTAACTTTTTCTATTGCACAGTGCCCAGTATAGTCAGCAGTATTCACATGGAGACCAATGAATGCATTATTATGGCAGTCACAATTCCACCTTTATTGCATTCTTAGAGCCCAGACAACCTAAGTCAGTGATGACAAAACCCTTTGGGAATATAATTTTAACATTAACTTAAATTTCCAATGAGCTGAATTAAAAAAAAAAATTAAACATCTATAGACTCTAGCAGAGATCTACCCTAAATAATCAGAACACTGGGTATAACTGGCTGGTTGCTCTTATAGCTATCTGGAAATTATCAGTCCATTTACATATATTTAATGGAAAAAGAGACTTTCTTGATGTTGTAGATGGATTGAATTAATGGTCCTAATTACTGGCCTCTCATATTCCTGCGTTTTCCTCTTGACATTTGCGTTCCCCTCCCAAACCCACGGAGCTCAGGCTTTGCTTTGGCCCAAATAGAAGAAAACTTGGTAAAAGCAGAGGCAGGAAAGAGCATTTGGTCAATTATGATTCCAGTCTTGTTTCTCTAAGATCACAGTGAGAACCTACCCAGTCTAGCCTTTCCAAGGGATGTGAGAGACAAACATACAGAAGGGAGCTGAGATGTCCCAACTGAGGCAATCCTGAACCCGTCCACAGCGAGCCATGTAAGAGAACCCATCCGACATCAGCAAAACTGCCCCTTACCCCCGAAGCTAACCACAGAGAGTGAGCCCAGCTGAGCCCACAATCAACCAGGTGATCTAAAGGCATGTAAATAATGATAAAGGTTTATTGAATTAAACTACTGTGTTTGGGGAGGGTCATTACATCTTATTATTTTGATGATAGATGATGAATACACTTATAAATAGGTAAAAAAAAAATCTGAGTTTTCCAATTGGGACTTCGAATTATACAACTCAGAACTATTTTAAGAAGTCCAGGGAAGATGGAAATTCTACATTCATGTTTTCCATAGTGTGTATGCGTGTATGGGGCAGGGTATAGCTGGTATTTCACAAAATCACCTATCTGGAAGTGGTATGAAAGACATTAACATTTCTATTTATGTTAATAATTCTATTCTGGGAATATGTTTTATCACATATAGAATATATTACAGTAGTTCGTATATATAATTTATTAACATATACAAACATGTATTGGAGGCACATACTTTACCGATAGGTATGCACTCCCCAAAACATCCCGAGATGACTAATCTTGCTTCTGTTTACACAGGGTAATTTTCCTATGCAACAAGAGTTTCTCATAGTTTGGGCTTTCATGATGCGTCATCTCTTCAGAAATGAAGACCAATTCATCGGTGAGGTGTCATTCTCTTCTGAATCCGATGAGATTTTTTTTTTCAAAGATTTTATTTATTTATTTGATAGACAGAGATCACAAGTAGGCAGAGAGGCAGGCAGAGAAAGAGGGGGAAGCAGGCTCCCCACTGAGCAGAGAGCCTGATGCAGGGCTCCATGCCAGGACCCTGAGATCATGACCTGAGCCCAAGGCAGAGGCTTAACTCACTGAGCCACCCAGGCGCCCCTGAATCTGGTAAGATTTTATTTGCAAAAATTACTAGTATTTTTGCACCTGGGTGGCTCAGTGGGTTAAGGCCTCTGTCTTCGGCTCGGTCATGGTCCCAGGGTCTTGGGATTGAGCCCTGCATCGGGCTCTCTGCTTGGTGGGGAACCTGCTTCCCCCTCTCTCTCTGCCTGCCTCTCTGTCTATTTGTGATCTCTGTCCGTCAAATAAATAAATAAAATCTTTAAAAAAAATTACTAGTATTCAATTAAGGTATACTAAAAAATAAATGTAGTAACTGTATACTGATTTTTTTTTTTAATGCATGGTTAGTGTCTAGAACAACTGCACTGGGAAAACAGAACACAGTCTCTTTGACTTGAGAACACTTCTCAAATATTAGTACCTTCACTGGCCATACCAGTTATGGTGTGGTATCTTACTAATACTTCAAGCTATATTACATAAAAACTATTTTTACTGCCAAATACTAGTCAACATAATTATTTTAATGGATATAAAGATTTAGGAGTACGTGATTTTATAAGAGATTGCACATATTAATGGTTTACAGTGATTTTAAAATGCAGCTAATTTACTTTTTCACATAAACTCCAAAATAATTTCTTTATTGAAACTAAAACTAAAATGATTCATTAGTGAAACAGTAAGAAATGACATTTATTTTTCAGATATAAGAAAACTGATAAGAAAGATATATTCTTTGTGACTTTAGAGAGTAAAGATACATGTTAAAAGATAAATTCTACAAATTAACAAATAAAGATATATGACCTCCATTTCATAACCAATTTTACAAGGTGCTATATCTTTAAAAGGTAAGTAACTTAAAACTGTCAAATTTGCTTCAGAATGGCTTTCTTATATATTAAATTCCTCTCAACGCTACCATATATATTTCCTCCCCCCCACATCATTCTGCCAAGTGCATACACATTCATATTTAAAGGTATTTTTAAAACACAAGTGATTTTTCTCCCCTTCACATAAAAATGTTTTCCTTCTTTTCTGCCCCAGAGTGTTAAATACCATGGCTACTGACTTTCTGAGAGCTCAGTCTTAACCCTTTAAGAGAGGGCTGGAATACTGTGTACATGTTTATCCAGATGAGTTGCATTATTTCTGGAAAAAAAGAAGAGCTTAATGTAAAGCCTGACTGACATACTGATTTTCATCATGTTTTGAGTCATGTCTAATCCCCCAAAATGAAATTAATCTTTCAGTTCAGACTATTGCACTTGGACTGGCAAATAAAAAGTTCATTTTATTTAGAAAATTCATTGACTTAATGCCCAAATAAGAAACAAAGAACTAGAGTGTGGCTAAGACAGTGGCCCCTAACAACAAAGCAATCTGGACAGACAACAGGGCTAAAGGATCCACAAAGGGAGTGGGCCGTGATGTAGAAGGACAAGTCTCTCACACGCCCCATGGATTTCAGCTCCCCATGCCTCTCACCATATAATGAGCTCATCTGTCATCCATTTAGCTTCTGAGCCAATAGGATATTGACTGGATGCAGGCTCCGGGGACTGAGATGTTCTTGGAAGATCTTCAGACAGACTCACCATGTGACCTCGATGAAGCCCATCAATACACCACTTGGCTCGTCGAAGTTCTCTCTGTGCAAACAGAGCAGGAACAACAGCCTGCAATGCAGCTGCCTCACCACAGTGTGAGGAGACTGAATGAGCACATCCTGTCACGTCAGCAAACACGCCGATCAGTGAAGATGCTTGGTCCAGATAACATACATGTTTTCATCCAGAGCACTTAGAGTGACTGAAGTCGTAGTTCACCACTCCACACAAAGCCTCTTCCCTTCCCTTTCTCAAAATGTCACATGCAAATGTGTCATGAACAGATAAATGCAACCAATGTCAATGGAGTCAGAAGTGTCTTTGGTGATAAAGATAGGAGTGGAGGGACGCCTGGGTGGCTCAGTTGGTCGAGCAGCTGCCTTCGGCTTGGGTCATGATCCCGGCGTCCTGGGATCGAGTCCCACATCGGGCTCCTTGCTTGGCGGGGAGCCTGCTTCTCCCTCTGCCTCTGCCTGCCACTCTGTCTGCCTGTGCTCGTTCGCTCTCTCTCCCTCTCTCTCTGACAAATAAATAAATAAAATCTTTAAAAAAAAAACAAAACATAGGAGTGGAATATTTTACTTACTACATTTTCCTAATAATGCTTCTATATTTTTCATCGTTATAGGTTTGGGTATCAGCATTTTCCCAAAACTCAAAAGGATTTATGTTCTGAGGATTAATATAATACATGTTCATTATATTTTTTTAACTATGCAAAAAAGCATGAAGTAAAACAATGACTATGAATTCCGTCACCCAGAGATAACCACTGTCAACATCAGAGTGACTCTTCTAGATATCTTTATAGATATACGCACACAATACATATACACATATGTACATAACTATACATATATTTAATATCACACCTACCTATCAACCTAAGTATATGCTATTTTGTGACCTGTTTTTTTTCCCCCAGTTGTTGTAGATTTCTATTCTTCTTCCAAAAATAAACAGGTTAACAGCATGATTTTCAATGGCTGCTGAACTCTCCTCCATAGCAAGGATAAAGACTATTTTACTAACCTCCACTACCGATATTTTTCTTAAAGCATTCCAAAAAACAAACCACCATCAACAGAAAAGAACTTTGGCACCATTTCAAAAGATCAGACATTTTGTTGTGAACAAAGGGACAGGAAATAGCGAGACATTATAAGATAGAGAAGAACATTAAATATATGGGAAAATGGTGAGAGTAGATGACCATATTAGTATACTTAAAATGAATCATGTATATCTTATTTTATGCAAATATTACATATATTGAGTAGTTCCTTTACAAAATAAAATAAAAATTAAAGATAACAAAATCCCAAATTTATAGACTCCACAGCCCCAAATGAACCTCCTCTTGATTGATTTAGCTTTTTTTTTTTTTGAACTTCCTTGAGGTCACATTCTCTATCGTATTTTTGTCAAAAGTTGAAATTTAGGATTTTCCTTAGTAGCTCTGAGCACTTGATCCTCAGTGGACAGCTGCATCCCTGAGAAGGCCCCCGTTTCAGTGAAACAGGCCTTTCCCCAAACCCTCCGTCCCCTGCCATCCGTGGCCACTTCATGCCTGGGAGCAGCCAAAGACCCATTTATCACCACGGCTGTCCCTAGTCCCTCGAGGTAACTATGCTGTCCCTTATAATTTCCTACACGCTAGTCAACCCTTTGTCAGTCAGCCTTTTATTAAACTCTCCTCAAGTTTCTCATTTTGAGTATGCCATCTGTTTCCAGTTGGAACTCTCCCTGAACCATACATATTTTATAGGTGTAAAGACACTACGGGAACATTGATATGATACGGTAAAAGTTGAAACTTCCGGCAGTCCCTGTTTTCATCACAAAATTTGGCTGACTAGGAAACTAAAATATTTTTCTGTGAACAGTAATAGTGTTTGTAGCTATATTAGGAACAGAAATTTTGATAAATGAGTCCATTGGCCTTAAGACACAACTGAAATTTACTTAAGAGTATTAGGTGTTTTCTCATCACGTTTGAAATGAATGAATTTCCTCAGGCTCAAAGTCTAAAATGAGAAATAATTAGTTCCTAAGAACAGGACCATACACAACATAGTGTAATCAACCTTACTCAGATTTGAGTGATAAATCTAAAGTTTTAAGAAGTGTACATTCTCTCTGATTTGTACATATTGTCTTACTTGCAATAAGTAAATGGCAGTTTGTCATATTTACATAGTAGTGGAGTTTCAAATGCTGAGGCCAATGGAATATTTAATATCTGAAAGCCACCATGTTCTGTATATTATGTAAAATATTGTATAACCCTCCAGTGGTCACATGACATAAATACTATAACTGACATTTTTCAGATGCAGTCATACAGCTGATATAAGGCAGAGGTGAAACTTGACAGTTCAAGACACACATATTAAGTATAAGACATGAAAAATGTTTCATTGGGGGCGCCTGGGTGGCTCAGTGGGTTAAGCTTCTGCCTTTGGCTCAGGTCATAGTCTCCGGGTCTTGGGATTGAGCTCCGCATGGGGCTCTCTGCTCAGCAGGGAGCCTGCTTCCCCGCTCTCTCTGCCTGCCTCTCTGCCCACTTGTGCTCTCTCTGTCAAATAAATAAATAAAACCTTTAAAAAAAAAAAAAGGAAAGAAAAATTTAGGCACACAGAAAATCTATTTGATGTGTAATATTCCTTTAAGTCTTTTTATAACCCTTCCCAGGCATCAATCTGATTTCTTTGTAATGTTAATAAACATTTTAAGTTAACAGAAAACTTGCTAAATCCTGGGCAAAGGCCCCTATCAAGTCTCACTGGCCTCAAATGGCTAAGTCATGCAATAAAATAAAATCTTCAAGAGCTGCTACTTTCAGTTTAAATTTGGAGATCAGAAGTAGCTTAATAAGCAGCACTTTGCCCCAAGGTGCAAACATTACTTAAAAGAGAGCAGTCCAGAAGGACTAGGCTGTAAGGGAGCGTTCGCACCATCCCTCGTACAATCCTAATGCACTGGGTCCTACGTGTGCTGTGCACTATGCTAACCACTGTCTGCATTAGCTCACTGAAAACTCACAACCTCAAAAGTAGGTACTATTATTATCCTTCTTAAATAGATACTAGAACCCTAATTCCCAACATTTTCTAAAAATGCCTGTAAAGTCTAACGCAACAAAATTGAACCCTTTTCAACCAAACAACCTTTCTTCTTCCAAAGAAACGGCAACAGGAACTGCATGGATTGCCTTCCTTGTCAAGATTTTAGCATCCTATTAATTTTCAATTGTAACTTTAAATTATAATAAAGAAATCTTAGTGATATCTAATAGTGTGTTAACAAAAATGCTTTCAGGGGGCACCTGGGTGGCTCAGTGGGTTAAAGCCTCTGCCTTCGGCTCAGGTCATGATCCCAGGGTCCCGGGATCGAGCCCCGCATCAGGCTCTCTGCTCGGTGGGGAGCCTGCTTCCTCCTCTCTCTGCCTGCTGCTCTGCCTACTTGTTATCTCTGTCTGTCAAATAAATAAATAAAATCATTAAAAAACAAACAAACAAGAACCCAAAAATGCTTTCAGGATCTACCCCAGCTTTATAAAAGGCCAGTCCTCACATCAGTCTATCCTAAATTAGCAGCAATCTGATGTCACCATTCTCTCGTACACTCAAGTCTGCGTATATTCTGTTAGAACTATCTCTCCTGCTTTTTCATCTTTACAATTTTTCCTTTTTTAAGTATATCACAACTCGGAATAAAGGTCACCTCCTCTAACGAGACGTTCTCTAATCTTGGGATGCCTCCACACTGTACCTATACCAATCACAACACCTTTAGATTATCTTGTAACTATATGATTATTTGTCTACAAGCTTTTTTTCCCCCAGTAGTCTTCATGCCTAATGTGGGGCTTGAACTCATCACCCTGAGATCAACAGTCGGATGTTCTATTGACTGAGTCAGCTGGGTACCCTTGTCTATAAACTTAAGAGAGGCGCTTGTGTTGTTTACCTGGCAAAATACTAAGGAGTTTCTCAAAATCTGTTGAGTGAAAGAAAGCTCAAGCAAGATTGTTCTAAGAAAGGGAAACCTCAAAGCTATGGAGTGAACTATCTGAAGATAATACATTGAGTCAGGTACCACACCATGTGCAAATGTAGAAACAGGCCCTCCAGGGATGTACAATCCAGTAAGGGAAAAAAGACAAAAAAACTTACACAAGATAATAAGCAAAATGGCCTAAATTCAAAATGATACTGGAATTCTGATAAGGGAGCAAAATTTTCTGACAATGAAATCACCAAAATGTACGAAAGAGCGTGTGTTGCATAAGAAACTTAATTATGCATTTTTTTTTTGTTTGCCAGGAACTGTTCCCCAGAGGAAGCAATATGATAAACATCTACCCCTCCCTCTACACACACATATGCATACTTTCTCCCTTGTTCTCTGTTGCCCCTGTACCCCCGTGTGCACGTACATACACACACACGCCTCTTAAAATAATCAAAAGATAAAGGAAATTAATAGGCTTTTATGTAGCCTACTCTCTAAATTAAAAAAAAAAAATCTTGGTTACTAGAACTGAAATTTCAGTGTTGTCCCGTAGTCAACATAAGCCATTAAATCAAACTGCAGATAACATAATGATGTCTTCCGTTTTGGCAAAGAGTGTTAATACCAATAAAGGATGCCTTATTCCAAGTAATGAGACAGATGGCAATAGATTTTAGGCCTACTGAAAAATCATAAAAATACACTGAATATTTACAAAGAAGAGAGGCTTTAAACAGGGTGAAAAGTGAATTATGGCATGAATACAATATGAAAATGCTGTCAAGGCATTTTAACAGTGCGCCACCATGGAGTCAAATAAAGGAAGTCAGCTCTGAGAAGACATGGCACCTGTCACTTCAGATATTTGTTTCTATTTCCAGGAGTTTCTACTCTGTTATAAAGGATGACTCAGATTAAATCCAGGCCGTCATTCCTCACAGTAATTGGGTTGCTAATTCTGCAGCCCAGCTTTCGGCTTCTGCACAGCAGTTGGCCGAAGGTTATAAACTGTACTATTTATTAAGCCTTATTAAGACTGCTGTCAGCTGTAATCATATTGCTCCTCTACACAAAACTTTCAGTGGCTCCCTGCTGCTTTCCTAATTAAGTCCATACTCCTCAGCCTGGCATTTAAAAGTCCTTTACAATATGTTGCTACCCTTCCTCTCCAGTCTGTATGCTCACCACTCTGCCAAAGGCTGTTCGATCTAGTAGTAGTCTCAACTACTTCATGTTGCTCTAACACCCTTCCTGATACCCACCCTTTACCCAGGTGGTTCTGACCAGAATGTCCTTTCTGCTTCCCATCATTAACATCCCATTCCCAACCATGTGTTGGTTTGCCACCTCAGGAGCTTCCCAGGGGAAATGTGAAATAGGTCTCCATATACAGAGTTCAGGGAGAGCCCAAAGTAAGGCAGACCACTCCAGATTGGTAGTGGTCTGCCTAAGGCTGAATAAGCAAGGCGACTTACATATGAGGCTTGTCTTGGGCAGCTGCAAGATGAGTAGATCTCTGTGCCTGCCCACCAGAATCTCTAACATTCATAAGAGGCCTTAACTAGGTTCAGTCACATATATTATCCAGATGGTCTCAGCAACACATTTCTAGGAGATCCCCAGGTCCAGACTGTGGGTCAACTGGTGGTCATGTTTCCTTCATGACCTCCTCCAATACCAT
>ML109684.1:17827-29730 GCA_003697995.1 Taxidea taxus jeffersonii | reverse complement strand
AATGTCATTGAAAAAGCATTGCTTTGAAGCCAGGTAAAGTGGAATCTGCTTATTAGCTGTGTAATCTTAATCGACTTTGGTTGACCTTGGCCTTCAGCCTTAGTTGCTGCTTCTGTAAAGTGGCGATAAAAATAGTTTCAACCCCATGAGTAATTGATACGAGCAGAGCACCTTGCATAGGGCCAGGCATCGAGAAGGCATGCTATAAATCGAGGCTGTTATTGTTTTAGGTCTCCCAGGTATCGAGGCAGAAGAAAATTTTGAAGAAGACTCACACAGGCCATTAATTAATGGTGCTGAAAATGAAGATGAATATGAGCCCAATTATTCCATCCAAGAAGGCTGTACTGTTACCCAGGTCAAGGCAATAAGCTTTTATCAGGCCTGTTGTCTTCCTGGAGTTATCCCGGTAAGGACTGTTCAGATCTCCTTACCACAACTCCTGAGATACTAAACCCTGGATATTACCTCTACCTGCCATAAAGCATCTTGAAATATTTAGCTTCTCTTTGATACTTTATTTAGGAATATACGTTCAGAGGAAAATTGTATAGTGCCCCTCAGCTTGTGTCTAGGGTGGCACAACTTGAAATTTTATCTGCATTTTAATTCAGGGTTGGGTGTTCCTGTTCTGTGAAGAGCCAGATAGCAAATGTGTTCAGCTTTCCGGGGTGGGGGGAGGCGGGTGGTTCACACAGTCTCTGCCACAGCTGCTCACATCTGTAGAACACAGGAAACCGTGGATGGTGTGGAACAAATGGGTGTGGACAGGTTTGGCCTGTGAGCTCTACTTGGCTGATCCTCACCCTGCATTCAAGTAGGAAGGCAGAATTAATGTTTTTAAATATGCTCTTTCTGACCTGTTGAAATATTATAGAATTACATGTGACCAAGAGGGGTTTTGAATGGTTCATTTAAGTCTGCCTTATTTGCCTTCATTCTTATCATTCTAGAAAAAAAAAATTGCCCTTTTATTCAAAGGTGCAGAACACAGTACTCCGCAGTATTTCTTGGTAATGCATTCCAGTGTTTCCAAAACCTTTACAGTCAGGAAAACTTTCTAACATCTGAACTAAATCCCTTCTGCTGCAGTTTTTTCTGTCATGATGTTTCGGGTGCGCAGGCAGGAGAGTGGAAGTTAAGAGGCCTAGGTTATATTTCCAGCTTACCCACTAACTCTCTGTGAGGCCTGGGGTAAGTCACTCAGCCCATCCTTGTGTCTTCAGTTCCCCTTCCCACGGAGCAGAAAGTAAACCGGTCTACCCCGGGGTCTGTAACATTGGGTCACTGTATTGTGAATAAGCACCTGGTTTTGTTTATGTTATTGTCTAGTGGTGCTTTACAATTGTCACCCCTCAGCTAGATGCAGAGTCTGCAGGTTTTGTCCTTCATACTTATTAGTTCCCTCTGCCCGTGCCCCCAAGCTGCCAGGACTGACATTTGCAAACAGATAGTGAAGTATGAGTTAGAATGTAAGTTTCCACAGTTCTGTAACCGAAGGACAGTGTACTATACAAGCGAAGTGCAAGTTCCTCGAGGCCTGTTCTTATGCTAAAGATTAGATTTTAAGTAGCTGTTAAAATATTCTGCTGGTAATAGTTTACTTTCTGGGACAGATCTTACATCTGTTGTGAATAAATATGAAACTCTTGCTACTCCTTTGTATTTCACAAGCAATTGTTCCCTGACACGGGCAGGGACGCAGAGGAAATCGAGTTCACTTAATTCCTTTGTCTTTGTAGCAGGCTGTCTGTACAAAACGCCCTCATGATTGGGATTTGGCTCTCTAGGGGAAGCTGTTTTAAAACAAGTGATACCTAGGGAGTATAGGCTGCTCCAGGGAAAAGAATATACTAGCCAGACACCCTTTGAAGTCAGCCTCTCTGTTCCTCCCCCTTTTTCCTTTGATGCTGAATGTCAGGATTTCCTGCTAATAATGTGTTGAATATAGGAGTCTTAGTGCTGCTGCCTTCCTGAGACAGCTGCAACTCTCATTCCTCAAAGTAGAGCCGCAAGGCCTGGGACGGTCATGTTCTTTCATTTCTGACTCACCAAAGACGCTTCTTGCTTTTGCACTGGATGTTGGAATACCAGGCTTTTGGAAACCATAACGTGAAAGTAGTTATAATGTCGGTTCTTTTCTTAGACCGGGAAGCTACAGTTTTGTCACATTGCTCTCCATTGTTCATAATGTGAACTTCGCAGGAAGTAGAAGAACCAAAAAAGTGGGGCTGCTCGGAAAAAAAGCTGTGATGTTTACTGGCTTTCTTTGCTTATGGTTAGTCATAGTTATAGGTACGAATACCTTTTATCTTTGTCTAAATAAAGAAATATGAGTGTGTGCTCTGCCTTTGAGGTTCAAAACACTGGTTTGCTTCTACCGGGGAACTGAAAGGAGAAGAAGCTGGAGACAATTAAGAAATAGTCATATGTATTTTTATTCCAGAGGCCTGCCGCACATGCCTTTCTGGAAGCTAATGTGGATAAAGAGAAGAGGGAGACTAGGTAAAGTCAGGCAAATGGGAATTTATAGATGTGTGTAATTTTAAAATCACGTAGTCTTCCCAAACTTCTGTGTATGGTTTTGCTTTTTAATTACATTAAGAATTGTGTCCTGCTGTGCTCTTGTTTGTTCCTTATCGAAGGTCGAATGTTTTTCTTGTAGTACTCACTGGCCTATGCCTGCCTGAAGTTAGTAAATTACTCCTTCTTCTTCTGGTTGCCCTTTTATCTGAGTAACAACTTTGGATGGAAGGAGGCTGAAGCTGACAAGTTGTCCATTTGGTACGATGTTGGAGGAATTATAGGTAATGCCGGATGCATCTTTTTCTATAATGAGTTAGTTGCTAGTAATATTTTACTGGGTTATGAAATCTGACATCATCTTAAGTTTTATTACTTAGTCCACAGCCATTTTTTCCTAAACCGTCCTACCAGTAAACAGCTAAACTCTTAAAAAAAAAAAGAATCCATAGAAAAGAAGAGCCAGCCCATGGCAGCCCTGTGATTTATAGGGCTCTTTTTTTCTCGGTTCTTTGTTTATGGATCAGTTCTTTTGTGTTGGGAAGCACAGGGATGTTTCCCTTTGTGATCTCCGTAAATGTAACCCTTTCACACACTTTCAGTGAAATCTTAGGTCTAAAGCTAATTGTATGCCAGAGATCCAAGTTAAAATGTGAATGTGCTCATTTTATGTACTTCCCACCTTTCCCACCACCCATAGCCAAAGAAGGGAACATATTAGCTTAGTGTATAGATTTTGTCAGATCATAGAGGTGAGAATAATAGTGGGGATTGATTTCTGTGAGTATTTTGCAACTGTTCCATTGCACACAGCAGATTTTAATAGTAACTTTTTGCTATGGCTAGAAGCATAAAGAAGTACTTAGGAAACTTTAAGACAGTTGTACAGAATGAATTTTAGTGGGTGTTGCTTGTATGGCTATGGCAAAATCGCAACATCTTTCTGTAATGTTTGGATTTAGAATTGTGGTAAGGCTAAGCTGCCCTAAGCACATGACAGCAGGGAGTCATCAGGTGATACACTGTTACTGTACTTGAACTTATTTGCACTTATTCTTAGTTACAGAGCTAAAGGTGAGGCTGCTACCTTTAGACCTGAACTTAGTTCTGGGTCCTGCTGCCCATTGAGGATGTACCAGATGTCCCATAGCCCCTATTGCTCGAAATGGAGCTACAGCTAAATGTGACCTTGTTGCTTAGAGGATTCACGTTACCTTTTTCTAAAGATCCTGACCTGTTCATTATCACCAAGTCATAATCACTGCGTTTAATTTTAGTGAACATTCATTGGCTGCTACTAATAGCCCATGAGGCATGGTCTTTAATGAGTCATCTTTTTTTTTTAATAGATTTAAAAAATTTACTTGACACAGAGAGAGATCACAAGCAGAGCAACAGGCAGAGAGAGAGGGGGAAGCAGGCTCCCCGCTGAGCAGAGAGCCTGATGCGGGGCTCGATCCCAGGACCCTGAGATCATGACCTGAGCCGAAGGCAGAGGTTTAACCCACTGAGCCACCCAGGTGCCCCTAATGAGTCATCTTTTAAAATAAAAAGCAGTGGGCGCCTGGGTGGCTCAGTCACTGATCGTCAGCCTTCGGGGCTCAGGTCGTAAGCCCAGGGTCCTGGGATTGAGCCCTGCATCGAGTTCTCTGCTTAGCAGAAAGCCTGCTTCCCCCTCTCTCTCTGCCTGCCTACTTGCAATCTCTTTTTCTCTGTCAAAGAAATAAATAAAATCTTTAATAAACAAACATAAATAATCATAAAGTAAAATAAAAAGCAGAGGGGTACCTGGGTGGCTCAGTTGGTTAGGCGTCCATCTCTTGATTTTGGCTCAGCTCATGATCTTAGGGTGGTGAGATTGAGCTCCTTATTGGGCCCTGTGCAGAAAATGGAGTCTGCTGAAGATTCTGTCCCTTGGGGGTGCCTGGGTGGCTCAGTCAGTTAAAAGTCTGTCTTCTGCTCAGGTTGTGATCTCAAGGTCCTGGAATTGAGTACCCCCATCGGGCTCCCTGCTTGGCGGGGAGCCTGCTTCTCCCTCTCCCTCTGCTGCTCTCCTGCTTGTACTCTCTCTGTCTTTCAAATAAATAAATAAAATCTTAAAAAAAAAAAATTCTCGGGTGCCTGGGTGGCTCGTTGGTTAAGTGACTGCCTTCAGCTCAGGTCATGATCCTGGAGTCCCGGAATCCAGTCCCACATCGGGCTCCCAGCTCCACGGGGAGTCTGCTTCTCCCTCTGACCTTCTCCCCTCTCATGCTCTCTCTCACTGTCTCTCTCTCAAATAAATAAATAATTTAAAAAAATTCTCTCTGCTCCCACATATGCACGGGCGCTTTCTCTCTTAAAAAAAAAAAAAGAAAAGAAAAAAAATTAAAATAAAAAGCAGAAAAATCAGGAAAAGCTTTCATAGCTGGTTTGGGAAGGGTGAACAGCAAGGAACAGTGGGAGGTTTTGATGACTTTTTCCTTTTTCCTTATTTTCCTGTCTGATTCATGGTGTCCTTTCCCTATCAGCCATCAAGGCAGTTAACGGCCAGGTAATCTTCCTTAAAGGAAGCTGTGGAGGAAGCTGTTTTGGGAGAGTCAGCCATCTTTTTGGATAGACCAGTGTCAGGATCCTGCTAGCAGGGAGAGGGTACGTGGGGGAGCAAGCTTGCCATAACTGAGCTAAATCATAAATGATTTCGCTTGTGATGCGCTCTTGGTACTTGCAGGTGGGACTTTGCAAGGTTTCATCTCTGACATATTACAGAAGAGAGCACCGGTTTTGGCTCTCAGCTTGCTTCTGGCCGTTGGGTCCCTCGTTGGATATAGCCGTGAGTATTCCCTTGCAATTAAATTATTTTTCTGATCTCTCAGGTCTGAGGCATTTGCCATGAGTCAGCTATCAAACCTGGGGAGATGCTTGAAACCAGCTACAAAGGCTGATAGGAGACCTTTGTATTGTCCTGTAAATGCCTGGTAAAAGTATCATCACATAGTTTTATTTGTGCTGGGGAGGAAACTGGCATCTCTTCTGCTTTGTTGGTTTGTTTAAAAGCTTGCTTGGGAGTGTATATGCTTTGTTTGAGGGCAGGCTCCAGAGGGCCAGCATTAGAGCCAATAAAACAATAAAAGGGAAAGGGTTTCAAAAGAGGAAAGATGGTAATTAGTAGGTTTGGTATATGTCCCTGAAGATGCTGCTGAGATGGGAGTAGAGTTTTTCTTTAGCTTTTAGAAGTCTCATTAGCTCGAGCACCAGCAAGAGGCAGACATTACAAATAAAAGTTGGAGTAGGCGGTGAAAGAGTTGTGTCCCTTTGTTGTCTCTGGGAGTGATCTGTGAGGTCACTGAGATCCAGATCTTTCTGTGCTATTCAGTGGGGGCCCGTGTAATCTGCTTTTAAAGTCAGCATGCTGTTTCTGCGTCTTTTCTCGTAGGTTCTCCAAACGATAAGTCCATTAATGCACTTCTGATGGCAGTTACAGGTATGTGGTGTGGCTCCGTTTCACTATACTATTCCTGCTCCTCTGTAAATAAAAAGGAAGAAAGGGAAACCGTGTGCTCTCTCAGTTTGAGTAATATAAAACCTTCATTATAAAGAGCTCCGATGGTACAAGGAAAGCTTCCTACTTCAGATTCCGATTGTTTCTCTGCTGTTATGTGACCTCCTCAGTCCTATTGCTACAGAAGCAGTCCCCTTTGATAGAGATTTTCTGAAATGTTTGATGCTGCGCCAGCTTCCCCTAGTACTTGCGGAGGTAGTTTGGGAAGAGGCCGCATTGGAAACCAATTCCCCAGCTTTCAGAGAGTTCGTTCTCCTGTGTTGGAATTGGTCAGTATTTCTCCATGTGAGCACCAGAAGAAACAGTTGAGTGTAATTAGGGACCATGGCATATAAAGATAATTTTTAAACTTTAGCTCCTACTCAGGATAGTGAGGGCGGCTCATGGTACGCGAGACACACGGAACTCATTCCTACCGTGTGGACCACGTACGAGTCACGTGACCACGTGTGAGTCACGTGGGCCGGCGCTCGCCCAGTCCTTGGACAGCCTCTCGGAGAACAGTGGCTGCTGGAACCGTCTGCACTGCTTACTGAGCTTTTTTCTCTTCTCTCTTTTTTTTTTTTTTCAGTATGTGTGGTTGAGTTTGGGTAGTCAGATACTCAGTTGATAACAACTCTAGCATAGTCGAAGCTGGCAAGCGAGTGTAATTAGTTATTACTGAATGCAGCCTTGACAGGATTTGAAAGGCTGTGTATTCACTGTATTCCCTGCATCTTTGGTTTTTATAAAAGATACCAGAGCATTGCATAATTCAAGTAGGGCTTTCAGGAAGGTGGATGCTAACTAGTTTGAAGACATGATCTGGAAGAGTTTTCATTTGTACTTTTTTCTCCCTTCCCCGTTTTGCTGTTCCTGTCCACGGATTAAACTGTTGGGATAAGAGTCTCTTGTCCAGGGGCGCCTGGGTGGCTCAGGGGTAAAAGCCTCTGCCTTCCGCTCAGGTCATGATCCCAGCGTCCTGGGATCGAGCCCTGCATCAGGCTCTCTGCTCCTCAGAGAGCCTGCTACCCGCCCCCCCCGCCTGCCTCCCTGCCTACTTGTGATCTCTCTCTCTCTGTCAAATAAATAAATAAAATCTTTAAAAAAAAAAAGAGTCTCTTGTCCAGTGGATTTCTAGCAGTGTGATGAGTAGTGTTTTAATGAGAACCTGTTTTGTTTATGACCTCAGGATTTTTTATTGGCGGACCTTCTAACATGATTAGCTCTGCTATTTCTGCGGACCTGGGTCGCCAGGAGCTGATCCAAGGGAGCAGTGAGGCTTTGGCGACCGTCACAGGAATTGTTGATGGAACTGGAAGCATTGGAGCTGCCGTGGGCCAGGTGAGGGAACAAGAGAGGGCTTGAAATTGAGTGGTGAGTAGTCTCTCGCCGGTGAAGAGTTTACACCTGCGCGCTGGGCCACAGCAGGTGGCACTCTTGTGCTTTTCTGTCGCCTTAGGTTCCTACTCTTCTCTGGGGTCAGCTGATGGGACATGATGTGGAAGGTTCCTCTTCATTTTTCAGTTTTTTCTTCCACTTTTATTTCCAGATTCTTCCTGTCTGGAAATAAGCTGACACCTCATAAGACAGAGCCTTAGTCCCAGTTTGCAACTCCCTTCTTTCCAGCCTGAACTTGGCCCTCTGAGGGGCCACGAGACAAGTGCGTCTCGTCATCCCCCACCTGGCATGCACACCCTACCTCCTCTCCCGTACCAGACACACATGTTCTTCTTACGGATCCCTACTAGAAATTGCCATGGATTTGGCAGCTGCTCTCAGTCACTTTTTCTGCTTCCAATGACTGTGCCTCAAAGGGAGGTTCATAAATGTCTTGTGTCAGAATCATCTGGGTTATTTATTTAAAATATGGAACACTAAGCTTACTACAGGCTTGCTGAATTAGAATCTGGAGATCTGTGTTCCAACAAACCTTCCTGGTGATTCTCATGCACTCTAGACTTGAGATTGTCTAGGCTAAGACTGGCCTACAGTAAGTAGTCAGAACTACTCAAATGCTTAAATTCAGCCTTGTCTTCCTCAGGACAATCGTGACTCATGCCTCTCCTGGGGTGTACCTTTCCAGGTTGAGGGCTGATTTTGCAAAAATAAGCATCAGAGAATCATCTGCATTAGATAAAATAGATGAAACTTTGAAAAGTTAATGAGATGTTTAATGGGCAAAGAAAATACAGGCAAAACCACAGGGGTTGCCCAGTGGTCAAAGACATAGGAAGTCAGCAGTGCCATTAGGCAAGGGGAGGTGTTAGTCAGTGAGATCAGAGGTGTAAAGGGGCCAGAGAAGGAGAATGGGAGGAAAAAGTCTCTTAGTTTTGACACTCAGGTCATTAGCGGCCTTGAATATTGCTGTTTTGCTTGCTCTGTGGGGATAGAGCAGCAACGTCCGATTGCTGGTGGTTAATGAGAGAGCAAGTATTGAGGAAAATAAGCCATTTTAATGCTCATCACTACCCAGCCATATGTTAGTATTCATTTGTTACTGTGTTTCACGGTAGCCTTAGTACGCAGGGGTGTGTCTAGCACACAGTACAAGTGTCCACATCTGTTGAATGGCTATAGAATGAATGATTGATAGGATTGATGTGCTTAGTGTACTTGATTATGAAACTGAAGGGAGAAAAAAAAAAAACCTAGCAAAAGTAGGAAACATGTGCTTACTTTATTGTGTGCTGGAGTGGGAACCGAAAATGGTATTGGCTTCCAGTTCAGAGGTCTTTACATAAAGGTAAGGGGTGATTGTACTGGATATCCTTTTGTGATATTACTGCTATTTTCAGTTATCCTTTCTCCCTGCTGTTTTCTTCATTAATCAGGTGGGTGGGTTGTATAATGAGAATTTCAAGGAGTTTTTTGTTGTTGTTTTTGTTTTTTTAAGATTTTTATTTCTTTAAGAGAGAGAGAGCACGAGAAGGGGGGAGGATCAGAGGGAGAAGCAGACTCCTCGCTGAGCAGCGAGTTTGATGCGGGACTCAATCCTGGGACTCGGGGATCATGACCTGAGCTGAAGGCAGTTGCTTAACTGACTGAGCCACCCAGGTGCTCCTCTAGGAGTTTATTTGTATTAAGAATGTCTCACCTGCCAGTATTTGGATCCCTAACTATGAACTTGGGTCAGCATTAGGCTCACTTTGGTGGTTGGGGAAATAAGATCCGGAGTAAGTCATTGTTAGGCTTTAATTCATTCCTCCTCCATATTGATTTTTGAATAATTTCCCATTGCGTGGGGTGTGAGATTCCAAACTCTATGACTTAATACTAGAAACTTGATGAGCTTTGTCCCAGCTCTCCTAATTTACCCCAAACAGCTTTTTCCCCATCTTCCCTTAACTTCACAAGAATGAGTTTGCCTGTTGCTTTCCATAGAGGTTGGTGCCTACTTCTACCAGAGGGTTTGTCATGGTGGATCACATTTACTGGTTTATCTGTGCCAGCCTCTGCATGTCCTTGAGAACAGGAACTGTTTCCTTCATTTTTGTGATCCCAGTAGCTTCGTATGTTTTTAACACATAAGGGCCCAGTAAGATTTAATTGTGGCATCTGTCCAAGAAAACATGACAACAAATGTCCACCTAAACACCTAAAAACGTGTGTTTGTAGCTGGGTTACTCCTCACAGCTAAGAAGTAGGAAACCCAATGTCCATCGACTGAGGAAAGGATAAGCAGCATGTGCGTATTCATATGATGGAGTAGTATTCGGCAGTTGAAGATGGTATCTGGCTCTTAAGAGTGGAAATGGAGAGATGTTACATAGATGCACCTAAAAAACAGTGGGCTCGGTCAAAGAAGCCAGTTACAAAAGACCATGTACTTGAATGATTTCATTCATGTGAGCTATCCAAAGTGGGTCTGTCTATAGGGAAAGAAATTAGATTAGTGGTTGCCTGGGGTCAGGTGGTTCTGTGGAGTGACTGTTGATGGGCACAGCATTTTGGGGGGGGGGGGCTGGTGATAGACATGGCCTAAAATTAGATTATGGTAATAGTTGCACAATTCTGTAAATATACTAAAAACCATTGAGTTGTATACTTTAAATGGGTGCATATGTCAATAAAGATGTTTAAAAGAAAGATAAAGTGGCAGAAAGACTTGGGAGTGCTGCTGTGAGCCCTTCAACAGGCGACTAGACCTCTGCTTTTTTGCTTTGCGTTGTGTAATCTACGCTACATCACTCACTTGTTTTGCTTTTGTTTTTTTCTGCTTATAAATTTCACTGGTAGTGTGTGATGGAAGAACATAGGTAAAATTCAACATCTATGGTCAGCTGATTTTTTTTTAAAGGTTTTATTTATTTGCTTGACAGAGGGAGAGAGGGCACAGCAGGGGGAACGGCAGGCAGAGGGAGAGGGGAGAAGCAGGCTTCCTGCTGAGCAGAGAGCCCAACACAGGGCTCAGTCCCAGGACCCTGGGATCATGACCTCAGCCAAAGGCAGACGGTTAACCAGCTGAGCCACCCAGGCACCCTGGGCAGTTGATTTTTGACAAGGGTGCCAAGACCATTCAACGGGGAAAGATTTCTTCACCAAATGGTGCTGGGGAAGCTGGATACACACACGCAGGTTGAAGGTGGGGAGCCCTTGCCTTACAGCGGAGACAAAAATTGACGCAGAACAGATCAGTACCTACCTTAAGAACTAACACTATAAAACCTCTTGGAAGAAACTGTAGGGACAAACCATGACAAATATGTACAAATGGGCAGTTAAGCACCTGTAAAGATTCTCAGCATCCTTCGTTTTTAGGGAAATGCGAATCAAAACCTCAGTGAGATACCGCTGCGCACCTGTTAGGCTGGCTGTCATTTTAAGAACAACGACAGAAGAGAACAAGTAGTTCCGAGGATGTGGGGGAACTGGATCTCTTACGTTGCCGGTGGGAATGTAAAATGGTGCAGCTGCTGTGCAGAATGCCGTGGTGGGTGCCTCATAAAGTTAACCATGGAATTACCGTGTGACCCCGCAGTTCCACTCCTAGGAGTTAAATAACTGAAAACAGGACTCAGGCATGTGTGTACCAGTGTTCCTGGCAGCGCTATTCATTATAACCACCAGGTGGAAACAAACCAAATGTTCATCAGCGGATGACAGGACAGACGAAAGGGGGCATGTCCGCATTGTGGACTGTTATGCAGCCATAAAAAAGGGGATGCTCTTCCAACATGTGCCGCAGCCTTGGAGACAGTACGCTGAGATAAGCCAGACCCGGAAGGACAAACACGGTGTGACTCCGCTGAACATGAAGTCTCTAGAACAGGCAAACTCTCAGAGGTTACCAGGGAAGAGGGGCTAGTGGGGAGTTACTTCTTGATAGGTGCAGACTTGGTGTTTAGGGTGATGAAAAGTTTGGGGAATAGTTAGTGGGGATGGTGGTACAATGCCGTGAACGTATGTAACACCTCTGGATTGTACATTTAAAGATTGTTAAAATGGCCACTTTAATCATTATATATTTTATTGTAATAGAAAAAGAAAATGGGCCAAATGCTATTAGATTCTATTCAGTGATTGGAATAAAGTAAAAGAATTTGCTGTAGAATGTTACAACCATATAGAAATCCTCTGAGTCTAAATAACACCATTGAAAAATGGGCAACATGCTTAAAAGACAAACTGTTTGTTTTTTTTTTTTAAAGATTTTATTTATTTATTTGACAGACAGAGATTCCAAGTAGGCAGAGAGGCAGGCAGAGAGAGAGGGGGAAGCAGGCTCCCCACTGAGCAGAGAGCCTGATGCAGGGCTTGATCCCAGGACCCTGAGATCAGGACCTGAGCCGAAGGCAGAGGCTTTAACCCACTGAGCCACCCAGGCGCCCCAACAAACTGTTTTTTTTTTTTTTTTAAG
>ML109684.1:0-17427 GCA_003697995.1 Taxidea taxus jeffersonii | reverse complement strand
ACAAACTGTTTTTAAAAGCATCAATTAAAGTACCTCTCATTGGGAGAAAGAACAATTAAACAGAAGTGGCTTGAGGATGTTCATCTTTCTCTTATTCGCAAAGTGAACAAAAATAAACCTTGTAGTCATGTCGTCTCTTCTGCTGTGTTTGTGCTAGACTCTGCCGGCTTACAAGGTGAAGGCCTGGTGTCTTTAAGTAGGAACACGCACGGGAAAGCTTTGCGAACCGAAAACCATTCTACAAATCCTAACTCCCTTCGAATTTTCTGGAAGAGCTGTGTTTAACCTACCCTTTCAGCTACTTCGTTTGATTAATTTATAAAGGATTATATTGTAATTTCTTTTTCTCCCTTGTAGTATTTAGTGTCTTTGATCCAGGACAACCTGGGATGGATGTGGGTGTTCTACTTTTTCATTCTCATGGTAAGTGAGTGTGTGCCTTTTTTAACTCGTGTTTTTTTTTTACAAATTTAGTTCAAAGTGTTTACTCCGATCGCTTCTTAAATGAGCACAATTGCCCATTGCTCTTGGTGAGCCTTTTGTGAAGAGTAACATTTCATGAGTCTAAATGACTAATTCTTTTTTCCGGGTGGGAACAGGTCTTCTCATTTGTCCTTGACCTGAGCCTAATGAGTATTGTTATTTATACTTCCAGAAAAAGTGGTGAGACACTTACAGAAAGTATTAATCGGTGTACTCTTCTGGGGTACTATCTGCTAGATGTAGTTTGGGAATTCTGAAGGAAATTACAGGATATACCAAGCAACACTGGGCTCAAAAAAAAAAAAAAAAAAAGTGTTACTATAATTAAGTGTTACTATAATTAACACCGTGGTATGTAGGTTCTAAGATGAAGAGTCTCTTGAGAAGATATTTGTCCTACCTTAAACATTCTTGGCTGGGATTGTGTACTTTCTGGGAAATAGCCAATTCAGAACAAGGCCTTATACTTTTAAAATGTTGCTCTCTGTTGAATAAGTATATGACCTACCCTCCTGCTTTACTGGTGAGGTAGTACTTGAGACAGGTCTCCCTGAGAGGGTTCGGCGATTGCTTCATCCATGAGGGGATGTGTTTGTATCCCAGCCCTAAATCTATCTAGTGCATCCTAATTGGAGACAGCCTCAAGGGGCCCACATCCAGCCATGGTCCTCTAGCCTTGTTCAAGGAGCCCAGGGGTAGTTCAGCTCCCGAGTTCCCTGGAGCTGCCTTAAGGCTATGTACTCTGCTGTCACAGAGGATGCCTCTTCTGCCTAACTGCCTTCCGCCTTCTAAAGACTGGGCCAAATGTCTCTGTGTTCTACTTCTGACATCTGTGCTAAAGAGGGAAACGTCTCCTGATGAACCTGCTGTGTGATCATATAAGAAATTGTACTAGAAAGAAAACGGGATCTCTTATAGAAGCACTGTTCTTAAAGGAAGCTCCAGGGGCGCGTGGCTGGCTCAGTCTGCACAGAGTGCAACTCTTGATTCTGGGGTCAGGAGTTTGAGCCCCACACTGGGTACAGAGGTTACTTAAATAAATAAAAAATAAATAAAGCGAACTCCAGTACCAATTTTTTGCTCTGCCTATGGCACATTATTTAATTTTCTGTACCTTAGTTCTTTTCCTGGAGAGTATGTAACATTAAGTTTTTAAAAACATATTAACCTCGATTTTCAAAATTTTTTTCTAATTCGTTAGAAAAGATTGAGTTATCTTTGTACGGAGTTGAGATTAATGCAATTGTCCACATTCATTATTAACGTTCATGGTGCTCTAACAGGGTTAATTAAATTGTCACTGCATATTTAATGCTTTTTTCTCTTCACAGACAAGTTGTACAATTTTATTTATCTCACCATTAATAGTGAGGGAAATCAGCTATCTCATGCAAAGACAACAAGCTCATATACTGAGGGAGTGAGTGTTGCCCACAGAAGAGAAGAACAATGGGAGACACATCAGGACTATTATTTCTTTTAATTCACCCTATTGGGGGTTATCTTAAGAGCTCCAGCAAAACCTCAGATTGTCAAGCCTCTTTCAGCAGTGTCGGCCACTTGAGCTGCTGACCAGTGGGGAAGGCTGGGCTGTTTTTCTGCACTACGTGAGTTACTGTGGGTGATTTTCATTGTTGCTTCGCAAACGTACTGAATGGCCTGTGAAGCTGCCAGCCTCTTTATTTGGCCTGTTGGGATTATCCTTATAACCTGAATTACTGTCTTGGACTTGGACCCTAATTCTCCAGCCTGGGAAGTTCAGTGGCCACGAGACAGTTGCACGTGGTTTGCATCAATGATGGGCTCCATGAGTAGGGGAGGATCGTTGGATTCTGCTTTGATAATGAGTCTGCAGAGAGCGGTTCATCTTTGAAGCCTCCAGTCCTGGTAGAGTGCGTAAGCTGGATCAAGCACAAGCCTGCCTTGGACAAAGAACCCTTTGTTAACAGTGGTGGGAAAATCACACTACGTGGTGACGGGCTCCGTCACTCTGTATCTGATCTAAAGTTAGCTCCAGAAGCAGAAATACCTTCAAATTATTGTCATCTCGTTCTCTTCTGTCTTCATTCACAAGTCACTTTGATTCCTGGAAATACTCAGTCTTCCTTTCAAGGACCATAAGGTACATCATCTCTTGTCATGAACATTCCAAGGTGTAGCTCACAACCGAAGTCCTCAACCCCAGATGTGCTCTCTGGGAACGTTAGGATCCACTAGGACGCAAATCGGCTTAGGCCTGTTTTCAGAGAATTGAGCTTTCTCGCTGCCCGGTTCCTTGAGTTACCTCAGCAGAAGACTAGAATTAGAGACACAGGAAAGACCTTTTGTCCTAGTAAGCGTTAAGTATGTGATCTTGAATCACATCAACGGGTTACTAGGGCCTGGGGACTAGGTATCTATTCTTTAGAAGTTTGTAGCATGTATGTCTTCAAGGCTGTGAATTCTATACTAATTATCAATATTTTTAGGTCATTCTGTATCTGTATTTTAAATGATGGACACGAACTAGGGGGAAAATGTGCAATTTTGAGGGCTGCCTAATTGGTGTTGGGTTAGGGAATATTTTTCAACTTCTTGCTTTATACTCTAAAATGTGGTGTGTAAATTTATGAACTTGGTAATGTTATTTAATCAAGGAGATTTCCAATCACTTAATGCCTCATTACTGACAAAAAAGGGAAAATACGGAACACAGGAAGGGAAAATAAACTGACTTTTATAGTAAATAATCTGTCCATCTGATTATTTAAATATATACTCTGACTTCCTCGTTCTAGGGTATGATTCATGCCTTCTAATTTCCTGCGGTTGGCTAATTTACTGACCCTGTGGTACTGCCACATAGTACAGCTAGTTTCTTCTCTATTCTGTTCTGTGAACACCATCCCTTCCTCTTTGTGTGAGAGTGTGCTAAGTTTGGATGACTTGCCTGGTTGTAATTTAAGAATTGCCTATAGATGAATGCTATTTTTTATTATTTAACCTCCCTCTGACATTTGGCTGACAATTTTCTCTCTGCCCACATCATCAGTGTGGTAGCATCTTTGTATCCTGACACCAACATTGTTTTCTTATCCTGTTTATTTTTTTATTTTTATTTTTATTTTTCACCCTGTTTACACTTACCTGGGTGAGTGTTCCCCTGACCTCTCTGTAGCCCCCAAGCAGTATCTAAAATGAAATTTTAGGGGTGCCTGGGCGGCTCAGTGGGTTAAAGCCTCTGCCTTCGGCTCCGGTCATGATCCCAGGATCCTGGGATGGAGCCCTGCATCGGGCTCTCTACTTGCTGGGGAGCCTGCTTCCCCTCCCCTCTCTCTGCCTGCCTCTCTGCCTGCTTGTGATCTCTGTCTGTCAAATAAATAAATAAAATCTTTAAAAAAATAAAATGAAATTTTTTATTTTTTTATTTTTTTTATTTGTCAGAGAGAGAGAGAGCGAGCACAGGCAGACAGAGTGGTAGGCAGAGGCAGAGGGAGAAGCAGGCTCCCTGCCGAGCAAGGAGCCCGATGTGGGACTCGATCCCAGGACGCTGGGATCATGACCTGAGCCGAAGGCAGCCGCTTAACCCACTGAGCCACCCAGGCGTCCCTAAAATGAAATTTTAAATAGGTAAGTGCTCCGCCCTGAGTGAAAGGATATTTTGCATGATGGATATATTTCCTTATTGTTCTCGTTCTGGCAGGCTATGTAGGAATCCGCTGTAAAGAACACCTAGCTTCACTTTTGCATTAATTTCTTGTCCCTTGAAGAAAAGGCCAAAGGGAAAGCTAATTTGGAGATGACAGCTGCATCTCGGATGTTCACTAGGTTGAAGAAAGTCACTCTGGCCTGCCCTTTCTGGTCGTGCTATGTTTTCTTCTCTCCTTCTGTGTAGTTTCAAAAGAAGAAAGTCCTCTCCCCGCTCCTGCTTATTCTGTTCCTTCCTGCTTCCTAGAAGACCGAAGTCCCGTAGTCAACATTCATGCAAGAAAGCATCGTGAAGTCATTGGAGAACGCACGGTGCTCTCATGCGTTTTTCCCCTGCCCTCTTTAAAACCTCCAGAATCTTCCTTGCCTCCCCCATAAGTAACTAATGAGGCCTTTTCTTAGCCCTACTAGTTCTGCTGACTCCTGTCCTATTTTTCTTTGCACAGCCAAATCCTTTGGTTCATGGATGGTCTCTGCTGCCTTTCCAGGTGGTCTACTAACTTCCTCCTCAGTGAGGTCATGAACTGTGTATCTGCTCGCCTGGGACAGTCCTGGTTTTGATTCCTGTTGTTCTGACATAGTTATCAGTAACACCTCCCTTCTCTACACGCGCCTGGCTTTGGATACCATATCCTTACCCTCTGATCTCTTCTTTCCTCACCCTACAGAAACCGTGCATCTGAAGACCACTGAATTTGGGAATCTTTTTCTTTCATTCCTTATCTTTCTTATTCCCTTGTACTGGACACTGGTAACCATTCCATCCTCCCCAGGACTTTCCCCTCCTGGCTTCTTCAGCGTTTTAACTAATTGACTCTCTTGACCTCCTATTCCCTATACTGGGTTCTCTTCTCTGTTAACCCTCTGGTAGTTTTCTTTTCTTTTTTTTTTTTTTTTAAGGATTGTCTTTATTTATCTGAGAGAGAATGAGCGCACAAGCAGGGGGAGTGGCAGGCAAGGGGGGAAGCAGGCTCCCTGCTGAGCAAGGAGCCCGACGTGGGACGTGGTCCCAGGACCCCAAGATCATGACCCAGTTGGAAGGCAGACACCTAACCAACTGAGGCACCCAGGTGTCCCTGGTAGTTTCTTTTCTACAATAAGTGTCGATGAGCAGCTCTTCTCATCTACCAGTAGCTCTGGTAAATACTAGTGAATAAGAAACCACCAAAGAGAGGTCTGGCGTCTGTTCATTAAATACTGTCTAGTGTCTACTGAAGAGCAAGTCTCGAGGGAAATGGACTCAAGTCCTATAACTGCAATCCCTTTGCCCCGTCCCTACACAGACCAGTCTGCCAGTTGGCTACATGAACGGTTTTCAAGGTTTCTGAGTCATAGGCCCTCTTGAGAATCTGAAAGATATTTACCCTCTCCCTAGATCAAAACACACACAGGAGTGAACATTCAAATGTGTTACAGGGTGTTCATGGGCCAAAACTTGAAGTCTATCCTTGGACCACAAAGTTAGAAACCGTGGTGCAGAGAACCAAGTGCCACCTGGCATGAGGTTTTCCACAGTCTGGTTTCAAGCTGACTGGGTTCTTGACTGATCGCCACGCTACACGAACTTTCTACAAAGTCAGGCGGGTTGGCTTCTCACTTGCTGCAAATGGCAGTTGTGTTTTCCTATCTTAGCTTTTTTAAGGAAGCACCTGTATTTAAATTTTTTTTAAGTTTTTTTTTTAACTGTAATTAAAATACATGTAACATTTACCACTTAAACCATTTAAAGCATTTAGTTCAGTAGTGTTACGAGTATTCCCATTGTCATGTATACCTTCTCGTCTGTAATCGCCCTTTTTAACTCTCAGCTTTGTGAATCTCCACTTTCCTCCAAGGCTTGGCCAGCACCAGTGAGTCCAAGGAACCTTTCCCGACCAGCCTGACTAGCACTCACCGTCTCGCCTTCCTTGGCGGGGAAGCAGTATGACTTGCTTGGTGCTTAGCTCTTCCTGTCTTAGCTACTTTTCACAGCTAACTCCCCAAGGAGATTGTTGCTCTTTTTCTCCAATTTCCTGCCTGGTTGGTGCTGAGTAAATGTTGATCATGTTGGAAAAGGTGGAAGGAAAATGAGAGAGTGGAGGGTAGGCAAAGCGGGGTGCGGGGCCCTGACCCTGCCAATGGCCCTTCCCTTTGCTTTATATACAGTACCACCTCCTGCAGTGGTGGCCAGGTTAGGAGGCTGGCTGGCCTAGGGTGCATTATCCTCTCCTCAGGCTCCTTGGGAGACCCGTCAGCTTTTCCCGAGGCTAAGCAATGGTGGACAGTGAGCTTTTTTTTTTTCCTTTTCAAGATTTTATTTATTTATTTGACAGAGATCACAAGTAGGCAGAGAGAGAGGGGGAAACAAGCCCCCTGCTGAGCAGAGAGCCTGATGCTGGGCTTGATCCCAGGACTTTGAGATCATGACCTGAGCTGAAGGCAGACCCTTAACCCACTGAGCCACCCAGGTGCCCCCCCTCCGCCTTTTTTTAAGATTTTATTTATTCGACAGAGAGAGTAAATGACAGAGGGAGAATGGAATAAAACCCCAGGCCTTTTGCCTTAACTCTAGCATCTTTGCCATTATCCCCTGTGGCCCCTTCTCATTTAATCCTATCCTAGCTTTACTTGCAGGGTATACACGTTGTGCAAGTGCTCTCATCTTTCCCGAGGCCCATAGTCCCGGGGCTTGAGCAGACCTCAAGTTAAACTGCCTCCAGTCCTGCACCTGCTGCTTGGCGGGGCGCCCCCCTCCCCCCCAGTCAGGCCCCTCAGAGCTGCTGCCCTTGTGACAGCCCACCGCTTCCCTCTGCAGCTGCCTCCCACCCCAAGTTTGTCTTTGTAAAGGCAAACACCTCGTGCCTCATTTTCTTGGTCCTTCTCCCTGAGGCTCGGGGCGTCTGCCACCTGACAGGCTCTCGCATGGTCGTTTCTTCCCTCCTTCCGGGGCCCTGGATAGTCCGCGCAGGTGTGATGATGGCATGTGCTCACCTTTGCCAGGTCTGCCTCTTTGCTCTTGACCGCGGTCCCCGCCTCGTCCCCTTGTTTCTAATGAATGCTTCATTACCTGTGAATGAGGGGCTCGCTCTGGAGATGCCGGGAGTCAGGCCTGCTCTTGCCCTCCTATTTAAGGAATTACTGGTTTTTTTTTTCCTTTTGCTTTCCAGAAATTCAAGAAGTAGCAAAATCATTTGGAACTGTTTTGAATCCCCTTTATCATGGTGGAATGTTGGTAAAAGTGCTGCCCTGTTTGACCAGAATGTTGTGGATTTTAACGGGATGGTTGTATTTAGGTGAAATCCTTCATCTAAGGACTTGAAAGGCCTTCACCTTGCTTAATATCACCTAAAGAGGGACATCAAGATGCCACAGTCTAGATTCTCTCTGATTCTGTGCGCGTGCAGTTGCTTCTTTATTTAGCGTTTTGTTTGTTTTCTTAGCCTCACCATAGACAAGTTTCAGAAATCTAACAGTAACACAGCTGGTTTCCATGAAAATGACAACCTAAAGAGTAGCATACATGAGTTGCCTTTGTTTAGTGGGATGAAGATGTTAGTGGGCTTATGAAAGGACTGGAGGCAGTTGGGTGCGGCTGGGAGGGAAGCAGCCGTGGGTAGAGTCTAGTCCACCCACCCAGACCGTGCCCTTATGCCCCCAGAGCCGTGGAACAGGTTTCACCATTGTTGGCGCTACTAGCTGGGTTCATGGGAAAGATTATCCTCTGAATGAGCTCTTGGTGGAAATGTAGGTGCTGCATTATCATCCAGATCGGTCCTTTTAGCAGCACTTAAAAAAAAAAAAAAGATTTTATTAATTTATTTGACAGACAGAGATCCCAAGTAGGCAGAGAGGCAGGCAGAGAGAGAGAGAGAGAAGGAGGCTCCCCACTGAGCAGAGTGCGTGATGTGGGGCTTGATCCCAGGACCCCGAGATCATGACCTGAGCTGAAGGCAGAGGCTTTAAGCCACTGAGCCACCCAGGCGTCCCCTTTTAGCAGCACTTTTGAGAAAAGAGCCTGTGTCACGACAGAGGAAAGGTTCCTAATTAAAATAACACCAAAGCCTCCCTACCCGCCCTGTCCCACCTCTGGTCTCTGCAATCACTTAGGCTATGGAACCTGCCTCCGGATAAAGGGATGGGTTAGTTAAGACAAGAATGTTCTGGAGAAAAGACTCTCAGGGGTGGCGTATAGAAATGACCCAGAGCAGTCCCCCTTCCCGCACCCCACTCCTGTTGGGCTGGGGCTCGCCACGTGTCCGTTCCGCCAGAGCGGATGTCTCGCTGCGGGACTGTGGTGGTTCTCATCTGGAAGGTGCTTTCCTACCCAGTTACGTTTTGCTCTCTCTACCCTCCCCAAAAGGAGTCAGTCTTTTCACAGTCGAGCTCCTTCCCGGGCTCAGGCCACCTATTTCTTAACTCAGCAGGGGGAGACAGAGTCCCAGAGACCCTGCCTGCTGCACTTTCCAACACCAGGTCACATGTTCTTTATTTCATTATTGATGTATATGTGTTTTGAAATCCTCTTTATTTCGTGATTACTGTATGTGTGGAGTTCCCATTCCACGCCCCCAAGCCTTCCCTCAGCTTCCTACCACCGCTGATGGCCGCCCAGCCTGTTTTACAGAGAGATGGAGATTCTCTGGAGTTTCTCTCCTTGGACAGTTCTGTCTCCCAGAGGAAGTGATGCCTTAGTTTCCCGGTAAATCCCATGGCTTTCGAATAACTTCCCTTCACCATTCATTTTCAGCCATTAACCTCGGCGAGCCTCTTGGTTGAGACCCTCAACCATCCCCTCCACACCTTGCTGCTGCCATCCCTTCTACCATGAGGAGGGAGTCCAAGTTCAAACCCCAACTGATGGGCTACCCTTGCAAACCTTGCTCACTCTCTCCCTCTCTCTTCTTCCCCTGCCCCAACTATTCCTCCTCTAAACTGGACACCAGCTTTGAATTATTGAGGTGAGAGCTAAAGGTTAGTCTACCCTCCCCGCCAGGTGTGAACTCCTTCGCATTGTCCGCTGACAGCTATCTGGTACCCAACTTGGGAACATTCTCTTGGGGTAACCGAATGCACTCTCCTTAGAGAGGCCATTCCATTGTTCTGTAGCTTGAATTGCTAGAAAATTCGTTCTCCTTTCCTTGTTATTTCTTCTTCCAAAGCAACACAGACGTATTTTTTCTCTTGGAATGTCTGAGGACAGCTTCCCTCTCTCTTTCAGCTTTTTGGGCTGCCAGTCTTGAATTTGTATAGAATCTGGGCGCCTGGGTGGCTCAGTGTTAAAGCCTCTGCCTTTGGCTCAGGTCATGATCTTAGGGTCCTGGGATTGAGCCCCGCATCAGGCTCTCTGCTCAGCAGGGAGCCTGCCTGCCCCTCTCTCTGCCTGCCTCTCTGCCTACCTGTGATCTCTGTCTGCCAAATAAATAAATAAAAATCTTTAAAAAATTTTGTATAGAAACTATTCCCCCAGCTATTGATTTCTGAGCAAATCTACCAGTGCAGCTCTTTACTTGTGAAGCCTCAACTGTCTTCTATGAGCTCCCCTTCCCTCTCCGATTTGATTTCCCCTCTCCTAATCTTCAGTCTCGAGAACACTCTCTGGACACAATTGTTTCATCTTCTGGGCACCAGAGGCTCTTGTTCACACACCCTGTTTCCAGCCTTGTCTTTACCAATCTGCAGAACTCTGGAAAGACAGGATCACCTTTAATCATTTAGAAAAATCTCCTGGCGAGTGAAAGGTAAAACTTAGTGAATGTTTAATTTTCTCTCTTGTAGTTCTTTCCTTTAGAATGCTTCCTTTTTCATATTTTTCTTTTTCTTTTTTAAAGATTTTATTTATTTATTTATTTCACAGACAGAGATTGCAAGTAGGCAGAGAGGCAGGCAGAGGAAGCAGGCCCCATGCAGAGCAAAGAGCCCGATGCGGGGCTCGATCCCAGGACCCTGGGACCATGACCTGAGCCAAAGGCAGAGGCTTTAACCCACTGAGCCACCCAGGCACCCCAATTTTTTCATATTTTTCTAAAACCTACAGATGACTACAGAGTATTTCTCTCTGGCCCCAATTTGTTACTCATTTTTTAAATCTTAAACTGCCTGAGCCCACTAGGATGTCCTGTTGGCAGCCTGATTTAAGATAGCTCGTTTTCTCCACCCAGTTTCTGCAAATCCAGTACTCATATAACCTTCCTATTGGTCCTTTGTATAATAAGCTGCTTGGAGGGCCCCTGGGTGGCTCAGTGGTTTAAGCTTCTGCCTTCGGCTCTGGTCATGATCTCAGGGTCCTGGGATTGAGCCCCGCATGGCATCGGGAGGTCTGCTCAGCAGGGAGCCTGCCCCCCCCCCCCACTCTGCCTGCCTTTCTGCCTACTTGTGATCTCTCTCTGTCAAATAAATTAAAAAAAAAAATCTTAAAAAAAAAAGCTGCTTGGAAATTTTTGAATGACCTTGATTCTTTGTCATTAAGGAGCAGTCTCTTTTCCTAGACCATGAGTCCTCAACTGTGCCATAATCCTCATACTTTCTGGTTTCTCTTTAACTGTCAGTGGCTAACCATCCTGCAGGCCCCCAGGTTCACAGCCTTAAGGATCATTTTTGGTACAGCTTCTCCTCTCTCCATGCAGTAAGTCTCCGGGTTTGCTGATCCTTCCTTGCTTTTCTCATTCATTGCTCTTGTTGATTTCTAAGCCACCTTTCTCTACCTGAATTATTCACAGCAGCCTTATTTTTGGTGTTCCCTGACTTATTTTTGTCTTATCCTTCTCCAGTCTGCCCCACACTCAACCTTTGAATAGTTTTAAACAGTGTTTTTGTGGTGTTATTCTCCTGGTCAGGTATCAAAAGTGTCTACCTTCTTCACTGGATTTATTTTGAGATCTTGTATGACTCCTCACCTCCAGAGAGAAAATCTGGGAGATCAGAGCTCCGAAAGCAAGCATGGGGGACACTTCTCTTCTGCTGGCCTCTTGTTTGTTACAGTGTTGAACACCTCTCTTCCCTTATCTTTTTTTTTAAAATAACGACTTTACTGAGATATAATTTACACATACCATACAAGTCACCCACTTAAAGTGACTTGTATGGTATGTGTAAATTATATCTCAGTAAAGTCGTTTAGGTACATTCACAGAGCTGTAAGTCTATCGCTACTATTAATTTTAGAACATTTTCATGACCCCAGGAAGAAACCTCAGATTCATTAGCAGTCACTCTCCTTCTCCTTTCTCCCCAGCTCCTGGCAAGTACTGATTTACATTTTGTGGGTTTTTTTGAAGATTTTATTTTTTTATTTTAGAGCACGAAGGCAAGTAGGGGGAGGAACAAAGGGAGAGGGAGATAATCTCTAGCAGACTCGGTGCTGAGCTCACAGCCGGAGCTGGGCCTGTATCTCACGACCTTGAGACGAAACCAAGAGTCTACCCTCAACTGACTGAGCCACCCAGGTGCCCTCTAATTTATATTCTGTATCTATTTGTCTATTCTGGACATTTCATATAAGTGGGGTCATATAGTAATATGCAGTCTTTTGTGATTGGCTTCTTAGCATAATGCTTTCAAGGCTGTTCAAACTGGGTTTTCTTAGATTCTGTATTTGCTTGGCCTTCGTTCATCAGAGGGCCAACTGTATCAACTGTACTTTCTTATGTTCTGTATTCCTGATGCTCTGATATTTGTGGCCTCTCTGACTGGGCAGAGACTGCCCACCCTTCTCAGGGTTAGCCAATTCTTAGAGATAGCTAAGGACTCCCCCGGAGCACACTTTTCATATGCAAACGAACCAATGCGGGAGCCTACACCCTGAACCAACCACCTACTTTATCTACCGCTCACACACCAGGCCAATATTTTTTGCATGAAATCACCCCAGGGCCAGGTACCCGACGACTAGGGACAGCCCCTATTTCCCATAGCCTGTCAGAATTGTTCAGACAAGGCAGTCCTAAACTGTTTACCCTGTCCTGCCTTGCCTTTCCTGCAGAAAGCCTAATAAAGGCTCTGGTTCTGGTTTTCTCCTACTCCTCCTGCCTCCAGACCCAAACTGGAGCTTCCCCTTGTGGCCCTGTGTGGCGTGGTGTGCCCTCCTCTCGGGAATTGTGAGTAACAAAGATCTTATTACAATGGCATCGCCCTCTCTGTGTCATTACTCAGTAACCTCCATGAAGTAAAATTCGGCAGGTAAAATTGAAGGAAAGGCTCATTTATGTTCCATGTGTCAGTTTTTCATTCCATTTTTTTTTAAAAAGAGTTTATGTATTTATTTGACAGACAGAGATCACAAGTAGGCAGAGAGACAGGCAGAGAGTGAGAGGGAAGCAGGCTTCCCGCTGAGCAGAGAGCCCCATGTGGGGCTAGATCCCAGGACCCTGAGATCATGACCTGAGCTGAAGGCAGAGGCTTTAACCCACTGAGCCACCCAGATGCCCCCATTCCATTTTTTTTTTTAAACTGGATTGTATACATGCACCACATTCTTCATTCTGCAGCTGATGGACATTTGGGTTACACCCACTTCTGGCTATTATGAAAAATGCTGCTGTGAGATTTGTCTACCAGTTTTGTGTTGATATGTTTTCATGTCTCTTGGGTATATTCCTAGGTGTGGAATTTGCTGAGTCATATGGTGACTATATGTAACACACAGAACAGCCAAACTATCTTCTAAGGGGGCTACATCATTTTACAGTCCCACCAGCAACTGGTGAAAGTTCCAATTTATCCACATCTTCATCTATACTTGTTATTGTGTGACTTTTAAAATTTGGTCATCTTCATAGATTTGAAGTGTTGTCTTACTGTGGTTTTAATTTGCAGTTCTCTATTAACTAATGATGTTGAGCAACTTTCCATGTGTTTATTGGCTGTCTGTATGTCTTCCTGGAAAAAGGTTCCCTTTGCCCATTTTAAAATTAGGTTATTTAGTCTTCTTGTTGTTGAGTTGCAGGAGTTCCTTATGTATTCTGGATATAAGTCCCTTATTACATATATGATTTGAAAGTATTTTCTCTTAACGTGTGGATTGTCTTTTCATTTTCTTACTGGTATCTCTTGAAATGCAATTAAAATTTTTTTGTATGAAATCAGCTTATATATTTTTCTTTCCCTGCTTTTGATTTTGGTGTCATATGTAAGATATCTTTGCCTAATTCAAGGTAATGGAGATTTAGTCTCACGTTTTCTCTTAAGAGTTTTATTGTTTTAGCTCTTACCTTTAGGTGTATGATCTATTTTGAGTTAATTTTTGTATATGGCCTAAGACAGGAGGCCAAGCTCGTTCTTTTGCGTGTGGACATCCAGTTCTAGCACCATTTGTTGAAAAGACTATTCTTTCCTCATTGACTTGTCCTGGCACCCTTGTCAAAGATCCATTGATCATTAATGTAAGGGTTTATTTCTGGATTCTCAATTCTGTGCCATTGACCTACACATCTAAATGATCTCTTTGTCCATATGTCGGTACCACCAATCTTGATTACTGAAGCTTTGTAGTAAGTTTTGAGAGCAGGAAGGGTGGGTATTCCTACTTTGTTCTTCTTTGTCAGAATTGGTTTGGTGATTCTGGGTCCCTTATATTTCCACGTGAAATTTATAGTTAGTCAATTTATGCAAAAAAAAAAAAAAAGGGCAGCTGGAATTTGGAAAGGGATTGTGTTGACCCTGTAGATCAATTTGGGGGAGTATTACCATCTTAACAGTATTAAATCTTCCAGTCCTTGAATGTGGGGTATCTTTCCATTTATTTAGATCTTCTTTAATTTCATCCAATGATGTTTTGTAGTTTTCAGTGTACAAGTCTGGTACTTCTTCTTCTTCTTTTTTTTTTTTTTTAAGATTTTATTTATTTATTTGACAGAGAGAGATCATAAGCAGGCAGAGAGGCAGGCATAGAGAGAGGAAGGGAAGCAGGCTCCCTGACGAACAGAGAGCCCGATACGGGGCTCCATCCCAGGACCCTGGGATCATGATCCGAGCCGAAGGCAGAGGCCTAACCCCTGAGCCACCCAGGTGCCCCTGGTACTTCTTTTGTTACATTTATTCCTATGTAATTTTTCTTTTTGATGATATTATAAATGGGATTGTTTGCTTAATTTCTTTTTTTCTACTTTTTAGATTTTATTTATTTATTTGAGAGAGAGCATGAGCAGTGGGGAGGGGCAGAGGGAGAAGCCAACCCCTGCCTGAGAAGGGAGCCTGATGCTGGACTGGATCCCGATGAGGGACTGGATCCCAGGACCCTGGGATCATGAGCAGAGTCGAAGGCAGAGGCTTAACTGACTGAGCCACCCAGGTGCCCTGTTTGCTTAATTTCATTTCATATTGTTCACTGCTAGTATGTAGAGATATGGATGATTTTTATGTATCGATCCTGTGTCCTATACCCTAGTTGAACTTGTTTTATGTTCTAAAGAGAGAGAGAGAACGAACCGGGGAGTGGCAGGCAGAAGGACCCTGGGATCATGACCTGAGCTAAAGGCAGACACTTAACCCACTGAGCCACCAGGCATCCCTCTTAGGACTTTTTTTGTATACAAGATCACATCATCTGGGAATAGAAGTAGTTTTACTTTTTCCTTTCCAATTTAGATGACTGTTACTTCTTTTTCTTACCTAATTTCCCAGGTTAGAACTTCCAGTATAGTGTTGAATAGAAGTGGCAACAGTGGCCATCCTTGTCCTGCTCCTAATCTTAGGAGGAAAACATCCAGTCTTTCACCATGAAGTTTGATGTTAGCTGTGGGTCTTTCATAGATGGCCTCTTACCTTTTGTCATCCTGCACTATCTTGTTTCTCTGTCTGCTCTCTGAATTTATGGTATGGTGGAAGGAATGTGGACCTCAAAATCAGATTTGGATTTGAATCGATTGTCTTATTAATTCTACCAGGAGATGAGTGTTAGACACCAGCGTATAGAAGAAAATCTCTGCTCCCAAACTACTCTTAATACAGTGAGAGACTGTCACATGGATAAAACATTTTAGTGTGATAAGTACTGTGATGGGGGTATGGCCAGGGCTGTGAGGGGTACAGAAAATAGGCCCTTGGGAAGATGGACTTGAGGATATGATGCCTAATTGTTCTTGAACAATTTGAGATAGTCTTGGAAGAGAGGGAACATGTGCAGAGATGGGATGGTAGCTGGAATCTTTGGACCACAGGTTGGTCTGTGAGGTTGAGTGTGGGATGCTTGCAAGTGAGGGGCTTAAGGTGATGCTAGAGAGTTAATTGGGGTCTTGCAAGCTTCTGAAGGCTTTGTAAGAACTGGATGATGGTAGGGGAGGAGGTGGATTGGTGGTGAGTGAGGCCATGAATGGGGAGATCTGGAGATAGGACGTTGTGTCTAAGCAGGGAAGAATCAAGGGCCCAAAGTAAAGATGGAAGAAGGAAAGAGAGTCAAGGAATATTCAGAGGTGGAAGTAGCAAGGTATGTTGCACTTGACTGTGAGAGGTGAAGAAAATGGACTTGAAGAGAATGATTCTTAGGTTTCAGATGTGGGATTCTGGGTTGTTTGGTGGACTAAGCTGAAATTTAGTTTTCTCATCTATAAAATAGGAAAAGTACTTCCCTGATAACAGTATATGGGAATTTCAACACAAGCACATGGTTGAAACTCAAGAAATACTCATTCTTTTTGCTTCCCTCATTGTTTCTGTTTCTTCCGTTCTTTCTTTCTTCATTTATTTGGCAGTCAAGCAGAGAGACAGAGAGAGAGAGTACAAGCAGGAGGAGCATCAGATGGAGGGAGAGGGAGAAGCAGGCTCCCTGCCGAGCAAGGAGACTCATGCGGGACTTGGACCCATGAGCCTGGGATCATGACCTGAGCTCACGGCAGATGCTTAAATGACCGAACCACCGAGGTGCCCCTCTTCTGTTCTTTAAATGTAGACCTTCATCTGGTCATGATCCCAGGGTCGTGGGATCGAGCCCCGCATGGGGCTCTCTGCTCTGCGGACAGCATGCTTCCTCCTCTCTCTCTGCCTCTCTGCCTACTTGTGATCTCTGTCTACCAAATAAATAAAAATAAAATCTTAAATGTAGGCCTTCATTAGGTTAGTTCTGCCTTCAGAGTGCTTTTCTTTGCTGTGTACCATAGTCCCCACTGGTACCCATATGTGGGTTACTCCCACATCTCTCTCTCCACCTTCATCTCTCTCCTAAGTATTTTCGACTGTGTTCTGGGCATCTGCGTGGCCTCTTAAAAAAAAAAAGAAAGAAAGAAAAAAAAAATCCCCCAGATCTCTTCTTCCTCCTTATGTCTGTAAGCCTATAAATGCTGCTATCATTTTCTATCATTCCAACGTCAAATCATTTTTTCTGGTTGAAAAACACATTTATCTCTAATGGTTTCTAGTTTTCCAGAGTCATTTTGATGTCTTTCTCTTCCCTCATCTCACATTCAGTGAAATTCGGGCTCTGTTTAATCCCCTCCATAACACTGTACACACCTGTTTCCTTTTCTACCCCCATAGTACTGCCTTCAGTCTTCCATTATTAGTCTCATCTGAACTAAAACAGTCATTCTCTACCCCTGGCTTCTCCCCCTTTTGGTCCACCCTGCAGGCAGCTGCCAGGCTGAGCTTCTAGGAACTGTCTCAGTCATGACGCTCAGTTGAATGTCTTCATTGAGTTCTCCACACCCATGGGGTTGTTGCTTAAGGCACTGCATGTCCTGTGTGCTTCTCCAGTTTTCTCTCTCCACATCCTTGCAGAAAAACGAGAGAGTCTTCTGCACCTTAACTATCATCTCTGCCTCTTCCCTTGTGGAAAGTATACTTGTTCTCCAAGTCACAGCTCATGGATCCTGCCTGACTCTCATCAAACCAGATAATTTTCCTTCCTCATATCTTCTAGGACTTTGTGCTTCTTTAAAATGATTTGTATACATATCTTATCTCTCCTACTAGATTTAATCTCTTCCATGGTGCCACCTTCATCTCTATAACCCCCAGAATGCCTTTCTCATATTCAACAGATATTTGTTATAGAATGTACTACATTCTCATCTTCCTGAAGCATGAGCTTTGCTTTTCCAAATGCCTATCCCCAAGGGTCTGTGACACAGGCAGTAAGAGGATGAAGGGGAGCAGACTTTCCCCTGTGGATCTTCTTGGAATTTAATACTGAGGAGTATGAGAATATTACAAAGACATTCTTATTTAAATTCTTGGTAAGGAAGTCTAGCAGCATTTGGTGGGTTTGATATAGTCAGTGTAACGTTTAACTCTTTATGTGGCTTGCTTTGGTCATGTCATCATTGACCATACGGAAGTTTGAGAGATTGG